>BQNB010050751.1:0-41358 GCA_026074375.1 Tanacetum coccineum
TAACAGACATAAGAACTAACTAGTCCAAGAGCAAACGGCTGCTTGGTAAAGACCTATCAAATCCGTTCTATGGTTGACAATTTACCAAAAATTGTATGGTATTCTATGCACCATAGTATTTATACTAAAGCATGACTAGCCCTGAGCAAACGGCTACAGGTAAAGGCATATCAAATCCGTTGATGGCTGTAATGGTTTGCCAAAAACCATATGGTATTCAACTCACCAATGTTTCAAGTACTGAGAGTTGAAATGGTTTTCAGTTGACCATGGACATACACCTTTCTGGTGGCCAAAGAACTGACTACTCCAGAGTTAATGGCTAACTGGTAAAGAGACATCAAATCCATTTACATTTTCAATGATTCACCTCTCACAGGAGTTAACACACCTGGAAGTGATGAGAATAGACTGAAACTTTATGATTTGATGTACAAAATTGTCAAGGTTGCTGATACAAGAGTTAAAGACTAGTTGCTGTCAAGATTTGAAGACATAAAGTCATATTATTTTGAAGACAGAAGTTCAAGACAATCCTCTAAAGCCCAAGGTGAAGCTTAAAGTAGTTAAAGCTAAAGATTGTTCTGAAGGAACTTGAAGTTCATGAATGAAGATCAAGTTAGGGGAGGATTGTTAGGAAAATATTGTAAACAGACTTAATACTGTTAGTATTAAAGTTAAGTCTGTTAGTTCAAGTTAGTACTGATAGAGTAATAGTTAGTACTGTTAGTATAGAAGTTAAGTCTGGTAGAGCAAGTTAAGTCTGCCAGCTTTAACTTAGGTCTGGCAGTATTAAAGTTAATACTGTTTTGTCAAATAGTTAAGTCTGGTTGTAATTATAGTAATAGTTATCTCTTAGCGTTATTCTAGGAAGAGATAAGCATTATCTCTTAACGCGTTTAGGGTTCCTTAAATCTATAAAAGGAACGTAGAATAGCATTGTAAAGATATGAGTTGATTGATCATTCACAATCAAATAGTAATAGTAATAGCAAGTTTAGTATTTTGTTCTTGTGTTCATCTTGGTATAGATATTGATATTCCGCGTCAATATTTGTATTCACTGTTATTGTCTCTCATAGTTTCTTTGGATTTATTCAGAGAACTATAAGTCGTTTAAGGCTCATTAAGATCCTGTTTACAAGGACCTACACTCTCCTTTGTCGTTCGGGTCCGAGTTGTAATCTGAGAGCGATTACAAGTCATAAAGAAAGTTAGAAATGACATGTTTTGAAATCATTTGAAACTCTTGTTCGAACTTCATTTATACGCCCGTGTCGATGTTAATCAATATTTCTAGGTACGTAAATGTTATCGATTCCAATAGACATGTCGAGATGATTCTTTTTGTGAAACATTTTCTGATTTTTTGATTTTGTATTTACTTTTTGAAATTTTATATTTTTGTATTTGTTTTTTTATAAAAATATTTACATGTTGTCCTCAGCATTGCTATGTGATGGTGGAATAGTAATTCCAACTCTTGTCGTGATGTAGCTGTCTTGTCTGCTGGAGGAACAACTTTTGGTACCAACTTTGAACTTGACGGTTCATTGTTATGGTCGTGAATTCCGAGTCCTGAACTGTTATGATCAAAAGTCATTGCTTTTTCTTTAGATTAGAATTCCTTGAAGCCATGGTTTATGAGATATCAGTCTTTTCAGCAACCAAACTCTGAGTCCTTCCTTTTTAGGATTGAAAGATGTACCTGCACTTAAGTCAAGAGTACCTGCACTGACATCAAGAGTTTGTTCGCATTCATATTGATTAGTGATATATGCATTTGAACCATTTGTGGGTTCATTGTCAACCTTGGTTATGCTAGTGGTGAATATCTTTCCAGTAGGAACCCATCTAAGACCAACGGTATTGAAAATTTTACCCGTCGGTTTCCACCTAAGACAAGATCTAGGAGTCTTTGTTTTCTCATGCACAACGGAAGTCTTTTTGATTGAAAACCTATGTCCTATAGGGATCTGTCTTTCTGGTTTCTTTGCAACAATTATTTGCTCTACGGGTTTGTATCTTTGTGTTGTCTTATAGGATTGTACCTTAGCACGTGAGTTGACTTCTTTCAGGAATTTTGTTACACAAGAATCATGATTTGCATTAAAGACACATTTCTGACATGTCGAGCAAACAAAATGTTTAGAGTCAGAAAAACTTCTAGAAATACTAGTGTGTTCTGCTATCAGCACAGTCTTTGTCGTTACGCAACTACTCTTAGATGCAGGCCAATTCCTAGAGTTTTGGTAATTGATCCCAGGTTTTGGTTTGCAATCATTAGCTGTGCTTTGTGATCTAGCAGAAGGCAACACACTAGGTTTTGAATTCCTACCTATTTCCTGTGTCTGTTTCTTAGCTTTCTCTAGGTAGTGATTATGAACCATGTCATTTGAGTTATACCTAGATGAGCCAGATGCAATCATGTGATGAGGTTTTGCAAAAGCAGATTCTCTTTCCCTAGGCAAATAATGTGTAGTGACTGGTTTTGGCAAATCGTTATTCACATCAACTTGGGAGGCAAACCGTAGCTTTAAAATTCTAGGTCGTTCAGACTTAAACGCAGTCGGTTGTCTAACAACTGATTGGTTTCTATGTGGTTGTAAAACCGGTTTCCCTAAGATTGATGATTTTGCAAACTTAGTATTCACACTATTACCTGTTAATTTTCTTAACTTATTTTTTAATGCTGCAATTGCAAATCCTCTTTCCTGAAGTTGAGCTTTGAACTTAGCATTTTGAGCAATCAAAGAAGTTGTGTGTTCTATATTCTTAGCTCTTGTTGTCTTGATAGAATTAGACAGTTCTTTGTAATGCCTTTTCAAAGTCTCATTTTCCATAAGTAATTTAGCCATTTTATGTTCCAATTTGTTGTTTATTGTTTCAATTACATCTATGTCATGTCTAACTTTGGCTTCATTACTTTTTACTTTCAAAAATTGACCATGTTGCCCTTTGTTTAAAGCTTGATTTTGATATTTAAGTTCAAGATTAACACAATGTGCTTCCATTCTTAAAAAATCTTTTTGAAATTGGGCAACGGTCTTTTTAAGAAAAATATTTTCAGATTCAAGGGATTGATTTGAGAGTTTAGTTGTCTGGTTATTAGTTAATTTAGCAGGCAAATGAAACGTGTCATGACATTGTTCAGCATTCTGGTCAACCTCTCATTCATTATTGAATTCAGGTTGCTCAGTATGTTGTTGTCCTGTAGCAAAGACATTGATTGTAGCAGTCGTTTGTACCTTAGCCATTGGCTCTTCATCATATATGGTTCTGATATCTGCATCATCAGCATGTGCATCATTCCCTGATCTGCTGCTTGTATCCTGCTCTTTTGATTCTGTCCCACTGCTTTCTGTGTCAACCAAACTAGCATCCAATGCTTTACTCATATCAACCTTTCCCTCTATTGTCTGCATCTGTCTTTCATTCACCCTGGTATCATACTCTCTTTTATGCAGTGCTCTTTCATCAATTGACTTCTTAATAGATTCTATGTGTTGAATCAGTGTATCACGGAATTCTAGAATCTCGAGTTGAGTGTATTGTAAAAAGTAGTTGCGTGTCATTACAACATATTCATCATCCAAATAAATTCGTGACTTGATGAACATCTGAAACTATGTTTCGAGTACTTTAAAAGCAGCCATGGATCCAATCTCTTAAAATTCTTCGTTGTCAAGTTGCTTTTCTAGTTAATATATGTTCAGGAACATTGTGCTTGTGAAAGTCTCTACATCTTGACCAAAGAGTGTCGCAAATGCTCGTTTGAATCCAGACTTGGTTCGAGTTCCTTTGAAGTCGTTGTTTGAAAGAAGCTTGAGGTGTGAATGAAGTCGTCGAAAAGATACTATGCAACTCTTTTTTGCTTTGTCTTTAATTTGTTGCATGAGTTGTTCTTCCGAATTAGAACACGAAGATAAAGTATCTTTCGTTTCCATTTTATCGTGAATTATGAAGTGAAAATGATTTGTGGTTATGATAAACTTTGGATCGATACAATGATTAGTGATTATATGTTAAAAGAGATGATTGATTGTTGATATAGGTGATATGTTGTTTGTTTGTGATTTGGTTTGGTTTAATTAAGTTTACGAAATGCAATACACAAGTCTCAGTCAAGAAATATAGACAAGTCTCAGTCAAGAATTTCAGACAAGTCTCAATATTGAGAATTAGACAAAACTCAGTGAGGTGTCCTAGACAAAACGCAGTCAAGAATCAAAGATAAAACGCAATGAAGAAATTTTTTTGCCAGAGATTCTTTCCACCAAAACGCAATAAGGGTCTTCAACTTGGGACAAAACGCAGGACACAAAATGCAATGAGAAGGAGACAAAACGCAGTGACGTATCTTGAGCAAAACGTAATTAACTCTTAAGACAAAACGCAATCAAGAAATTAATTTGGCAGAGTTTCTCCTAGTCAAAACACAATGAGGGTCTTCAACTTGAGTCAAAACGCAATACACAAAACGCAACCTGTAGTATTAACCAAAACACAATACACAAAACGCAACTGACAAAACGCAACTATTGTACTACACTAGAAGACAAACCGCATTGTACTATTCTTTGACAAAATACAGAGACAAAACGCAACTAAGAAACGTCTTCTAGGGAGACAAAACGCAGTTTCCAGAAAAGCTTCAAATCACCAGAAATCACCCTTTTGAACGTTTAAGCTTGGATTTTCTTGCACAACTTGGTACTAGAAGGCTAAAACTACACTAAAAACACTAACTTTAACACCACACATGTGAGAATCAAAGAAAGCCAATGTGATCACCATAAACCTTCAAAAACCAAATTTTTGATTAATTCTTCCAAGAGAAACGCACATACAATCTTGCTAATCATCCAATGTGCTCTGATACCAAATGTTGGTATTAGTATATCATAACACACACGAAAATCTAGAGGAAAAAGTGTAGGATCCCTTTGCTTAATGGATCTTAAACCTTTAGCTTGTAAAGGGTTTGTTGCCTTAGATAAATCTAAAGTAACAATAATGAAACAATGATCAACCACTATTGAGTACGCGGAATTTAATCAATAATGTAAAGAAGAACACAATAGATTTTATCAAAACACTTTTATATTAATAACTTCAATCTGCCTAGGTTACAGATTGCACTATGATCACTATAGATCTCTATTTTCTATGTATTTGGTGTTGTATCTAACAACTATGCCCGGGTTCCTTTTATAAATTAAGGAAAACCCTAATAGTCTTTACAAAACGCGTATAAAGATAATGCATATCCTTTCCTAAGATATCTCATGCATATCTTTAACTCTAACTAACTTTCTGCGTAAGCAGACTTAACTATTACACAAGCAGTATTAACTATATAACACTACCAGTACTAACTATGATAAACCTTCTACCAGTACTAACTATTATACTAGCAAACTAACTCAGAATTAAGTTTGTTATACAAAATTCCTAACCAGAAGGAAGAAAAATAGAAAGAGTTGTAGAGAGAAAATGGAAGGTTTACTTGCAAGTGAAAGTTACAAATGAGACCAACAACCCCTCCATACATGGAGAGGGGGTATTTGTACTCTACCATGGGTCGAATGGTATTTGTTCTTAGTTCGGGCTCAGGATTACAATGGGCTTTAGCCCAATACACATACAATATTAGATTACTAAACGAGCCCGTTTACCCTTCTAGCCTACTACAACATTACATAAATGAATGACCGCGACCTGATATTCCTAATGAATGAACTTCCTGTTCGACTCAATATTTTGAGGCTAACAAAGGGCATAGTGGATGTGACTTGCAGTGAGAAAATCGATGATCTGATGGAACCTCTCACTTCCTTCGGACTTCTCTAAATAGGCAACCATGTTGTGCTTGTCGCAAAATTCTAATCCACCCAAAACTAAGGTGTTCAATCAAGTGAACTCGGATCAGGTATGATTAAGGATTAGATCTATATAAAGAAAAAAAAATAAGCTTGAATAAAAATAAGCAATTGAAAAATAAGCTAAAATAAGCTCACTCGAAAAGCTCTAAATCGAAAACAATATAAAATAAGCTAGTCTAAATAAGCTATGGAAGTAGCTTATTAGAATATAAGCTTAAGAGATGGGATCCAAAAATAAGCTATAAGCATGAGCTTATTTGGAAATAAGCAAAAGAAAAGAAAGAGTAGAAGAATAAGCATAAGAAATAAGCATTAAGAAATAATAAGCATAAAAACCAACCTCAAACATCTTCATTAATAAGCTCAAAATCTTGATTACAATAAGCTAAATAAGCTATAAAAGCTTTTACAATAAGCTAAAAATTATACTATACTACTCCTAAATCTACACCTACTACTAATTTGAAAATAAACTAATTCTAACACCCTCACTAACAGCTGCTGCGTTCCAATTTATAGCCTCTAAGTGGGAGGGGTATTTTCATCCTTTTAGGTCATCCACCACTCATATTGCAAGATCTGAGGGTATTATAGTCTTTTTTCTCTCCACCAATCGCCTCATTATTGCTCATGATTGGCACAGATTCGCGCACTCTGACCTCGTACTGACACACGCCTCCTTGAACTGACATACGCCAGATGCCACGTGTCATGCTCTGATTGGCCAGCCGCCACCTGGAATAGTACTTCGTACCTCAGATTGACACCTCTGCCTGCCACCTCGTACCTCGTACCTCGTACTGACATGTCAGCTGACATGTCAGTCTGCACCTCATACTTGCCTGCAATCTGACATTCAATCATTAGAATGCCACGTGTCACCACCAGAGTAGTGCCACGTAGCGTAAGTAATGTTCCGTCACCGTCCGGTCAGCCGCCGCCGGACGACGGGTCAACGGTGGTCAACGGCAGCAGTCAACGGTGGTCAACGGCGGTCAATGCCGCCGGACCACAGCCTAACGGCGGCGTTGACCACCGCCGGACCACCAGTCAACCACCGGTTAACGGTGGTTGACCGCCAGTCAACCGGCGGGTCATGGCCGGGTCAAGTCCGGTATTGAGCCGGGTCAAGTTCGGGTCGGGTCCGGGTCCGCCACGTGTTATGCCACGTGGCACCACGTGGCATGCTGACGTGGATAAGAGGGGATAAACCCTCTGGCATGAATCGAACATGAGACCTAAAGGTTGTAGGTAAAGGGTATTACCAGCTGAGCTAGGCAATCCTTTAATTATATTATGCAAAATGTTATATTTAACCTTGTTTTGGCCCAAGTCATATTTATTAGTATTAAGGGTTCAAACAGGGACAAAAAAAGGTCAAAATAAAAAGGGTCAAATATGAAAGGCCAGTAATGTTGGACTCGTAATTTCATGCTCTTTCCAATGGTGTAATCGAGGAATATTAACGACTTCGTTTGAACCTCGATAAAAGTGAAAACGTCGTTGAAAGTCACCCGAAAATTACCGTTTTTGCTTTGTTTTCAATCCTTTGTACCTGTAAGACATAAAAACACAATACAAACATATTTACAACATATTTATCCATATTTTAGTATTTTAGTCCGTTTATTAGCATTTTCCGGGGTACAAATGATGTGTGTTTGAGCACATATCAAGCACCAACGGTCATCTACCAAGACTAATTTTTGTCTACCAGTACTAATATAGTCTACCAGAATTAACTTATAGACTACCAGAATTAATTTATAGACTACCAGAATTAACTTATAGACTGCCAGAATTAACTTTAAGTCTACAAAATTAACAAGTAGTCCACCAGAATTAACTTGTAGACTACCAGAATTAACTCTAGTACTTAGTACTTACATACCATATATGAGTAGAATTGCCAGCACATCTTCTATCCATCGTTAAATCCATGCTTATCCTAAAAAAGTTAGTCCAAAAACAAGAAAAATGGTACAATATATCATTAACTTGAACTAACTATATCCTAACTACCAACATTAATACCCTAGTAGTATTAATGTTAACTAGAAGTAGTTACTATTCTTTACAAACTTTACAATTTAACCTCCTCTCAAATGTAGCTACAGATTTAACATTCCAATGCTGACCACTAAAAAGTTAAACCAGGTAACATCAAATCCTTTGGTGAGAAGGTCTACAACATTTGAGTCAGTGTGAATCTTGAGAACATCTATCAATCTCTTCTCATAACAATCCCTTATGAAGTGATGTCGAATCTCTATGTGCTTTGTTCTTGAGTGATAGACTGGATTCTTGACAACACATATGGTACTCTCATTGTCAATATGGATTTTGGTACTCATGAAGTTAAAGCCATAATCCATCATCTGGTTTTGTATCCATAGTACTTGCCCACATCAATTAGCAACTGCAACATATTCTGCCTTAGTAGTAGAATTTGCCATAATAGTCTGCTTTTTACACTGCCAAGATATAAGCCAAGATATGAGTCTTCTACCAAGAAATTGACATCCACCAGTTGTTGATTTCCTGTCAAGACTGGCTCCTGCATAATCACTATTTGAGAAAGCTTCTAGTTCAAAAGGGGAATCCCTAGGATACCATAACCCTAGTTTGGGTTGATGTTTAAGATATCTAAAGATCCTCTTGATTGCATGTAAGTGGGAAGCTTTTGGAGTAACTTGAAACCTAGCACAAGCACAGATAGCAAACATGATGTCTGGCCTTGATGCAGTCAAATACATCAGGGAACCAATCATAGATCTGTATTCATGCACATCTACCTCTATACAGTCTTCATCTTTAACCAAGGGCTTGTTTGACTCAATAGGAGTAGTAGCTGTTTTGATGGAGCAAAAATCAAACTTCTTGAGAATATCAGCTACATACTTGTCTTGACTAATGAAGATTCCATCAGGTTGTTGCTTCACCGGTAGTCCCAAAAATAACGTGAGCTCACCTATGGAGCTCATCTGGAATCTTTTATGCATAACTTCTTCAAATTTAGTACACATAGACTTCTTTGTAGAGCCAAATATAATGTCATCCACATAGACTTAGACTAACATAATGTCACTCATGTTCTTCTTGATAAACAAGGTTTTGTCTATGGTACCTCTTCTAAAACTATCCTCCAGCAGGAAAGAAGAGAGTGTCTCATACCAAGCTCTAAGAGCTTGATGTAGACCATAAAGAGCTTTGACCACCTTATAGACTTTGTTTGGATGAGCAGGATCAACAAATCCTGGAGGTTGATGAACATACACTTCTTCTTTAATAGTGCCATAGAGAAAAGCACTTTTAACATCCATTTGATAGATAAGAAATCCCATATATGATGCAAAGGCTAAGAACAACCTGATTGCCTCTATTCTAGCAACAGGTGCAAAGACCTCATCATAGTCTATTCCTTCTTCTTGTCTATGACCTTGAGCTACAAGCCTGGCTTTATTCTTCACAACAATGCTTCTCTCATCTCTCTTGTTTCTGAAAACCCACTTTGTGCCAATTGCCTTCTTTCCAAATGGCAAATCCACAAGTATCCAAACCTGCTGTAACTTGAACTGGAGCAATTCTTCTTGCATTGCTTCAACCCAGCTTTCATCCTTTAAGGCTTGTGATATGTTCTTAGGTTCTTCTTGGGAGAGAAAACATGCGAACAAACAGTTTTGATGATCTTTATGATTTGTTCTGTTGTGTTTGTGGATATAACTTACCAAAGCTTGTTGGACTGAAGAAGCCTTTTGTATCTTTCCTCTTGTTTGAACTGCTGATTTAGGATCTCCTAGAATTTGACCTTTAGGATGATCCTTGTGAATTCTGAGTGTGGGAATAGGACTGACATCAATGGTGTTATCCATATTGTTGAAATCAGCCTCTGCACCCACATCTTCATCATCAAAAGCTCTACTGAATATGCCAGTACTTGTAATTACATCAGTATCATCTTCTAATTCAGGCATATTTGGATCAATGGGTAAATCAGCATTAGGGAATGTAGATGCATCAATGGGTATTTGTACACAAAGATGGACAATTGTTGTTCCACTAGGATTTGCACCTAAGATAGTATTAGCAGCATTAACAGATGGTGTGTTAGCAGGACTAACAAATGGTCTACCAGTATTAAGTTTATTAATACTGGTAGCATTAGCTGCATTCCTCTTGGCTTCTTCAAAGGCTTGTCTATCCACAACTTGAGCAGCCATTTCTTGAGCAATCATGCTCTCAAATTCATCTTGTAAGGCTTGTTCAGCTTCTCTCAACTTATGTTGTTCTTCCTTTTCAGCAACATCTTCTAAATCCTGCACTTCATTGTCTTTAGAAGTATTTTCAGAAGGTTTTTCTTGTGTGGGTTGAACAACATCTTTTGCTAAAATCTTTGGCCTGTGAGGATGTATTGGAAGCAGAATGTATTCTTAAGTAGACTCTTTTTCTTTTCCTGATGAACCTGCAATATTATTTTCTTGTATACCTTTACCAGTGATTTTACCACCTCTAGGATCACTTCCAAAAGCCATAAAGCCTCCATTATAATCTTCATAGTCTGAAAGATAAGCTTCGTTTCCTATCATATGGCTAGAGCAACCACTATCTACAACTGCATGATCTTGTAAAACATATTCTAGATTGCCCTGCACAACAAGTAAGGAAGTTAGTATCTCTTAGGGACCCAAGTTAACACTGACTTGGAAATCCCTTTTGGGTCTACATACTCAAACTTCTTGAGCATGTAAGAGCCATTATTTTTGTACACATGATCCTGGTAATTCACCTTTGGCATCCATACCCATTTAGCCTTCTAAAGGACATTTTACACCTTACCCTTACCAACTATTGCTCTTGTCCCAGCAGTAGTCATGTTTTTAATCCTAAAAGTTTTAACATTAGGTTTTAAGTCTTTGGGTCTATAAACTGCTTTGGTGTAGTAAGACCTCTTGATTGGTGAGTTTGAGGATTTTGGTCTTACATTGTCCATTCTAGGGTGATTTGGTCTAATAGCACTATCTGATTGTGCTATTTTTGAAGCCAATGGCCTAACAGTACTAACAGGCCTAACAGTATTAACAGGCCTAACAGTACTAATAGACATAGCAGTACTAACATTTGATCTAACAATATTAACTAAACCTATTCTGGTTAGTACTGCTGATGGGTTAAAGGTCCTTTTTGCATGAGGGTATTTCAAATTATTTGAAAAGTTTTGGTGATTTACCCTTTTGGTATTATCCCATACTGGTTTAACTACCCTCTTACCAGTATTGACCACATTCTTAAGCCTAGGTTTAGGACTCTTTTGGTCAGAGAAATCACAGTCTTTTATCAAATGGTCAGTGCTTTTACAAACAAAACAACCTTTTATTTTATTTACTTTCTTAAAACCAATCCCTTGTTTTTGTGAAGTTTGACCACTTTTATCAGTTTGACTCCTAACAGCTTGAGTCACATGTACATTAGACTTAACAGAACTAACAGTTTTGACAGCAGACACATCATCCTCATCATCTGAGGTCTAATCCTCAATGATGACTTCATCCCTATTAAACTTTGGCTTAGACATAACTGTTTCATTGACAGACTTAGGTTTTTCTATAGTTGCTTCTTTTGAGTTACCTACATCTTACTATGTTTTTCAGTTGTCTTAGACTCTATGATTTTATTTCTAATAGCATACTTATCTAGTCCTGCAAATGATATATCAACTCTTGGGTTTAGTGGGTTCCCTGTAATTGGAGGGGGAATATCATGATACTTATTTGCTTTAGTGAACTTATTATTTGTTAGTGTGCTCTCCTCATCACTAGACCTTACCTCAAAGATACTCAAACTTATCTCACTATCAGTTTCTGATTTGTTACTCAACTCATCAATTTGTGTGCCAAAACCTAATCCATTTTTATCATGAGCACTCATCTGACTATTGAGTATTTTAGTAAGATTCTTTGATGACCCTTCCCATTTTTCAATCTTGAGTTTCAACTCATCTCTTTCCTTAAGTATTTTTTCCAACTCTGTGTTAAGGTTGTTTATTTTTATTTCTCTACACTTAAGCTCATAATTTTGAAACTCATATTTTTCTCCCCAAGCAAGCTCATTCTTTTCATGTCCTAAGATTCTAGCTTCTAGAGACTCTAAGGCTAATTCATAACCCTGAATTTCTAATCTAGCTCTGTTATGCTTTTCTGTTTCACTATCAAAATTCTTTTGAAGAGTGTTAAAGGATTTAAGACATTGTTTAGAACATTTTTGTACCTCATTATTGGAAGAGCTTGTTGAGCTGGAAGAGGAGATGGCCATCAAAGCATAGTTGACTGGTTCTATTTCAAAATCATTACTCTAGTCATATCCTCCTAACCCATCTTGAGCCACAAACTGTGATGAAGATTCATTAGTTGGTACATTGCTCCTGCCATTGTCACCATAAGATCTTCTCCCTTGATTCCTTCTAAATCTGCATTCTCTAGCAAAGTGCCCTTTTCTGTGACAGTTGTAGCACTCAATTTTTGACATATCAAGAGAAACAAGTCATTTTTATTTGAATTCCATGTTCTTGTTTAAGGGGGTTGTGAAAGGGTATTCTTTGCATTTCCTTTTTTCCTGTCCTTTGAATGAATTTCTTCACTTTGACAGTCAACATAGCCACCTGCCATCTAAGATCTAATTCCTCCAAATCATCTCCATCAATCTGTTAAAAATCCTCATTCTTGAGTTGAGGACTGGTTGTTGGTTGTGCAAAGAAAGAGCACGCTACATCATGAGTACATGGAGTGGATGAAACTTGACTAGTAGTACCAGTTCCTGCAGCAGTACTAACTTCATAATCTCCACTAGCAGTATTAACTGTATTAGTACTGCTTGTATTCTCAGAAGAAATAAAAACAAAGTTCTGAGTATTGGATGTAGAAGTTGAAGACCTTTTCATCTCATCTTCATAAACCCTAAGGTTGTTGTAGAGGTCATCAATATCAATCTCATCAATATCTGGCTTATTTCTCATAATCAGTGCAATTTCTCTCCATGAATAAGGAAGACTTCTTAGAAACTTCTAAATTATGTCTTCCTTTGATACATAGGCTCCATGAATGTCCAATTGACTTATAAGCTTCTAAAATCTATCATAAGCTTTATCCAAAGTTTCATTTGATGCAGTAACAAAATTTTCAAACTAATGTTTCAGCACATTCTTCTGCGTCTTTTTAGATTCCTCATTACCTCCAAATCTAGATTTTATTGCAGCCCGTAAAGATCTAGCATCTGGAACATTATGGAACTTGAGGAGGTACTCATCAGGTATTGCTAAGAGCAAGATGCTCTTAACTCTTTCTTGATTTCTTCTAGTAGCCAATTGTTTTGCTGTCTTAGGAACAGGAGGACCAGGTTGTTCTCCTGAAGGTGTAGCCTCATCTTCCAGATCTCCATTGATAATGATGTCCCATAGATTATGATCTGTGTGACAAATATATTGTCTCATCCTCATACTCCAGATATCGTATTCTCCTTTCTTTATGATAGGGATCTTCATAGCAGTGATTGTTGGTGGAGGCATATCTTGATCTGCCATCTCTTTGATTTGTAGTAGTTCTAATTCAAAAAGGAGTTCTTCTTTTTTAGAATTTTCTCACAAGCTCTAATACCACTTGTAGGATCCCTTTGCTTAATGGATCTTAAACCTTTAGCTTGTAAAGGGTTTGTTGCCTTAGATAAATCTAAAGTAACAATAATGAAACAATGATCAACCACTATTGATTACGAGGAATTTAATCAATAATGTAAAGAAGAACACAATAGATTTTATCAAAACACTTTTATATTAATAACTTCAATCTGCCTAAGTTACAGATTGCACTATGATCACTATAGATCTCTATTTTCTATGTATTTGATGTATATCTAACAACTATGCCCGGGTTCCTTTTATACACTAAGGAAAACCCTAATAGGCTTTACAAAACACGTATAAAGATAATGCATATCCTTTCCTAAGATATCTCATGCATATCTTTAACTCTAACTAACTTTCTGCTTTAGCAGACTTAACTATTACACAAGCAGTATTAACTATATAACACTACTAGTACTAACTATGATAAACCTTCTACCAGTACTAACTATTATACTAGCAGAACTAACTCAGAATTAAGTCTGTTATACAAAATTCCTAACAAAAAGGAAGAAAAATAGAAAGAGTGGTAGAGAGAAAATGGAAGGTTTACTTGCAAGTGAAAGTTACAAATGAGACCAGCACCCTCTCCATACATGGAGAGGGGTATTTATACTCTACCACGGGCCAGCCATATAAGGCTTTGAATGGGCCGAATGGTATTTGTTCTGGGGTCGGGCTCGGGATTACAATGGGCTTTAGCCCAATACACATACAATATTAGATTACTGAACGAGCCTGTTTACCCTTCTATCCTACTACATAGTTACATAAATGAATGACCGAGACCTGATATTCCTAATGAATGAGCTTTCTGTTTAACTCAATATTTTGAGGCTAACAAAGGGCATAGTGGATGTGACTTGCAGTGAGAAAATCAATGATCTGATGGAACCCCTCACTTCCTTCGGACTTCTCTAAATAGGCAACCATGTTATGCTTGTCGCAAAATTCTAATCTCGCCATTTGATGAATAGAAAGTGAATTAAGGTTCTGGGATATGGTCGTAGGAAAGAGTGTGAGTGTTTGGTAGATTTAATTAAGATAAGAAAGAGTATTTAAGGTTTTAAAGTGCACCGACTGAATAAGATTTGTACTTATCTTGAAGAAATCCTATGAATTTATAGAAGGATCGTGAATTATTTAATTGGTCAAACCCTATAAGCTAGATAGTTGGCGGAAATAGCTCAACGGCACTTTTAATTAAAGAAGTTATGTTATGCCTCAAATAGTACTAACGGTCACCTAGCAGTACTAATTTTGGCATAACAGTACTAACTTTAAGCTTAACGGTACTAAAATATGTCCAGCAGTACTACCTTTGAGATACCAATTGTAACCTACATGTCGTCCAAAAAAGCATTTCCATTACTAATTCTTGACTCTCACAATCTCTCTTCTGTTTTCAAGCTTACACATCATCTCTCAATTCTTTTTCTTACCAATTCACTCTATCTGTTTTTATCACACAACTCTCTTTTTGTTTTTCAACTCACCATTTCTCTCTTTTCTTTTCCTCACCATTGCAGATAGTTTTGTACAATGTGCCATCAATTCCATTAGTTTCATACTGTCCTCCCTACTTCTAAGTGTGTTAACTCTTGAGAGAGGTGGATCATTGGACTATTTTAGATGCAACCTCAAACCTAGTTTGAGCATCTACATCCCTAATATGGTAACTTGGCACCTGGGACCACTACCTGAACCAGTTCCTTAAGGACTGGCTCATTAAGTGTTGCTATGGATTAGGTCCTATTGATGTTACCACTGTCTTGCTCTGCTTCTAAGCTAGAAGCAGGAGTGGCAGCCCTTTCCATTCTGTCTTCCCTCTTCTTATAGACAGTCTCATCTGCAACAAGGTGAATAGGTTCACTAGACTGAGATATCTTAGTGATCCTTTTGGCTTTCCTAGGTTTGTGGGTCTTTTTGAGTTGAAATAATGATAAAATAGTGATTTGTGCCTTGAGTGGATGTGTGTTGCGGATCAGTGGGTTGTCCTGACCCTTCATTCAATTCTGCTTGATATTGCATTTCCTGTCAGTCATTCCTAATTGACCTCCCCTTAAATAATGCTCCATTGATAACCCATCAGTACTAACCAGCAGTACTATCTTTTTGCCTGACAGTATTAACTTTGGTCTAGCAGTACAAAGTTCCATCCAGTAGTATAAATGAAGCTCAGCTGTACTAAGGGATATCTAACAGTATTAACTTTGTCTTCAATAATTATACAACAACATGCCTTTATTCATCACAATCACACTAGAAATGACTAGATAGACATGTGAGAATTCATGATGATCCATATTTATGCATAACCCATGAATAAAAGTTAAGAACTGTTGTCCAAACATATTAACTTCCCTTTAACCAATGTAGCTACAAATTAAGCATACCAATCCTTGCCAGCAGAAAATTAAATCTACTCACATCAAAGGATTTAGTGAGCAAATCAGCTATATTTTTATCAGTATGTATCTTGACCATCTCTATCAATCTCTTCTCATAAGAGTCTCTAATAAAATGAAATTGAATCTCTATATGCTTTGTCTTAGAGTAAGAGACTGGATTCTTGATAACACTAATAGTACTCTCATTGTCCACATGAATCTTTGTCTGCATAAAATTATATCCGTAATCTAACAACTGATTTTGGATCCATAGCACTTGAGCACAACAGTGAGAAGTAGCAATATACTCAGCTTCAGTAGTTAAGTTAGCCACCATAGTCTGCTTCTTACACCACCAAGAGATTAACCTTGAACCAAGAAATTGACAACCTCCTGTTGTGGATTTCCTGTCCAAGCTGGCACGTGCATAGTCATTGTCTGAAAAAGCTTCCAATATAAAAGGAAAGTCCTTAGGATACCAAAGGCCCAATTTGGGTCGACCTTTTAGATAACTAAAGATTCTTTTTACTACATGCATACGAGAAACTTTTGGCTGAACTTGAAATCTTAAGCAAACACAAACAGAGAACATAATATCTGGTCTTGAAGATGTAAGATACATTAATGACCCAATCATTGACCTTTATAAATGGACATCAACATCCTCACCATCTTCATCTTTTGCTAAAGCCTTGTTGGTTTCCATAGGAGTATTGGCTGTCCTGATACTAGAAAAGCCAAATTTCTTCAAGATTTATCCAACATACTTGTCCTGACTAATGAAGATCCCATCATTTTTTTGCTTGACTTGTAAACCCAAGAAGAAAGTGAGCCCCCCCATTGAACTCATTTGGAACCTTTTGTGCATTATTTGCTCAAAATCTATACAAAAAGACTTTCTAGTGGAACCAAAGATGATGTCATCTACATATACTTGTACCAGTAGAATATCACCCTTGACTCTCTTTATGAACAAAGTCTTGTCAATTTGTCCCATGTGAAATCCATTATCCAGCAGATAGGTAGAAAGAGTTTCATACCAATCTCTAGGAGCTTGATGTAGTCCATATAAGGCTTTCTCCACCTTGTAAACTTTTTCTGGAAATTCTGGATCCATAAAACCTAGAGGTTGGCTAACATATACCTCGTCTTCAATAGTGCCATAGATAAAAGCACTTTTAACATCCATCTGGTATACAAAGAAATTCATAAGTGATGCATAGGCTAAAAACAACCTTATTGCTTCAATCCTGGCAACAGGTGCAAAAACCTCATTATAGTCAATTCCTTCCTCTTGTTTGTATCCTTGTGCAACCAGCCTAGCTTTATTTCTAACTACTATCCCCCTTTCATCTTTCTTATTCCTATACACCCACTTTGTGCCAATAGCCTTCTTGCCAGAAGGTAAATCAAATATAGTCCAAACCTTCTGAATCTTGAACTGAAGCAACTCTTCTTGCATTGCTTCAACCCAGCTTTCATCATCAAGGGCTTGAGTTATCTTTTTGGGTCCATCCTGAGAGAGGAAGCAGGAAAATAAATAATTTTGGTAGTCTTTGTGATTTGTCCTTTGCTGCTTTTGAATGTAGCTAATCAAAGCTTGTTCTCCAGAACTTTTCTTTAACATGCCCATTGTTTGAACTACTGACTTTGGATCTCCATTTATCTGACCTTTAGTATGAATAAAGTGTATCCTTGTTGTGGGAATAGGACTGACAATAGTGGAAGGTTCCATATTGTTGAAATCAGCCTCTGCACCCACAGATTGATAAGGATAGCGGTAAGTGTCCAACTCATCATCATAAGCTTTGTTAAAAATACCAGGACTTTAAATTACAACATCATCTTCCAAATCAAGAATGATTGTATCATCTAGAATATTAGAATTTAATAGGAAAGGATGGGGAGAATCCACCAAGAGGAACAAATGATGGTCCAACATCACCAAAAGTTCTGGATGCACTAGCAGTGTAACACCCCCATAATGGGTCGCAGTGGAATAAGGGTCTGGGGCGTGTCACATATTAGATCAATAACACAAGATAATATAGAACGACTATTTAAAAGTCGATTAAAGCCGATACATTGGATTTAACATAAGTTTGTTACAAAAGCCTGAAGCTTAACTTGTTCATTGTTTAATATTACAAAGATAAAAGTCCTTAGCACATGATTTGCCAAAACAAATGCAACCATATCTTTAAACATGATATCCCAAAACAAAATCACCAATGTATCCTTTAGCACCGTGCGCTTACTGACCTCTTGAAAAATATTGCTTTAAAACGTCAACAATAATGTTGGTGAATTCATAGGTTTGATAAATCGTATAATGTAGGACCACAAGATCTCCCAAGTGTATGACAATGTAGGAGATGCAAACATCATATAAATGTAATTACGTTTCCTAAGCTCATGACACTGAAGCTTGACATATATGGAATGCAATATAAATTGCCAACATTGCCCGTGGTGATGTCCTAACCCGCGACATCCTATGTTCGACATGGTATACGTTCGTTTACCCAGTGATAGATAATCACCCGAACGGGGATTGTCAATCCCAATAGATCTATTCATAACATTCGCGCTCACAATCCAGTAATTGACAGTTCATGATAATGGGCTCAAATTTGGGTTATCGCTACTTAGGCAAACACGTAATCATAAAGTAAAAGTTATCCACTTGGTCCAGTTATAAAACAGTGCATGTTTTCCACCCCAAAGTCTTTGTAAAAACAAATCATGTAAAACAGGGGGCTATGAACTCACCTTGGGTGAGCGAATATCAAATTGTCATAGATAATGCGTCACACAAATGATCGAATGCAACCTAAATTAATATAGGTCGTATAAGTACTAGGCATTTGATTAACTAATATCATATATAAGTCTATGTAGCTACATCACCATCTAATTGTATTTGTGAAAACATGTTTATAAAGTTAAAACATTTATAAATATCATTTTAGTAAAAACGGCATAACTTTTGCGTTTTAAGCCCGATTTGGATGTTTCTGACGCCCATGTTTTCGTATTTGAAAGATATATCATAATTTGACATTTTTATGTTTTGAGCTCCTTGATGAACAGTAAACCCAAAATCGTTTTATA
The DNA here is from genome assembly GCA_026074375.1 of Tanacetum coccineum. Taxonomy (NCBI): domain Eukaryota; kingdom Viridiplantae; phylum Streptophyta; class Magnoliopsida; order Asterales; family Asteraceae; genus Tanacetum; species Tanacetum coccineum. The sequence continues at coordinate 19,062 of BQNB010050751.1, forward strand.
AAACTATTCGTCGTAAAACTATTCGTTTTATAAAACTATTCGTCGTAAAACTATTTATATAAAACTATTCATCGTAAACCCGAAATCGTCATATTTTATTCGTTATAGCTCCGTTTTTAGCGATTCTTTCGAGCACGATCTCGTAATTGAAAGTTATATTTATTTATGAGGTTTACAAATATAAATATTTCTGTCATGAACAGTAACTTTTATAAAAATCGTTTTCATAAAAGTATTTATTGTCGTAAACTCACGAAATACATAACTCTTTCGTTATTAATTGAAAAATTACGATTTTTATCATTTTGGAATCCTAAAAACATGTATAAATTGTTAAAAATACCAAACTTTCTGTTTTGTATAATTTTTATAAATTGTTTTATAAAAATTCTTTTATAAATCTGTTTATTATCGTATAACTTGTTTTTAGCGTATCTTTTTCGTTATAAATCGGTTTTTCCAGTTCTTTACATATTCGGGATCGTCGTGAGACGTATTATTTTTATAAAAGGTCAAGTCCACTGTTATAAATTCGAAATTCAAACAGCCATTTTAATATCAATATGTATACTTTTATATAAAGCTTGTTTTATGTACTTTTCACTTTTGTAGTTTTCCATAAGTCTTTTATAACTATATTTATCATATGAGATACTTATAATAATGTCCAATAGTTCATCATTTGTCCTCATAAGTCCATGGTAACAAGATTAACAAGTTTACAAAGTTATTTATATACTTTTACTTTTAGCTTTTTAAGTAAAACAATAAAAACCCTAATCTTGCATTAACACTTTTTAAGCTTAACGAAGATTCTAAAACACTTATGTATCCATTTATAACCTCATAATATCATCCATATAACATGTGTATAAGAGTACAAATTCACCATCATAAGTAAAAATACATTTTACATGTTAAAAGTATCCTAATGGTGATTTTACTACATAAACATCATATATACATATAATCATGGAAATGAAAAGTTAAGGGCTTTAGGTAACCTTAGTAATGAATAATGATGATGAGAAATAAGTGCTAAACCCTTGCTTAGACTTAAAACCAAAGCTTGCAAAAGTGAAAACCCTAGATTAGGTTATAAACCATAATCTTACTTTCTTTGCTTCAATACTTGTAAATGGTTAACCAAGGCTTGCAAATACCTTAGTATATCTTAGGAATGATGTGTGAATACTTGTATGGGTTGTAGAATTTTTTTTATGGATTATTATAAAGGGGTGTTTTGAGCCGTGGGTTGCCAAGAGAGGAAAAAGAGAGTTTTTGTTGATTTACACCAAGTGTTCTTGTGTTGTATGTGTTTATCTTATGCATACTAGTATATATGTGAGCTAGTTGGTCAAAAAGAATGCAATAGTGGTCTTGGAACATAAGGAGGGTCTTAAGGAAGACCAAGGTTAATGTGGAACATATTAGGCTAGGTTTTAATGAAGATATGTAGTACAAGACCAAGTTGGTATGAAATGTGTGCTTCTTGTCCCTTTGTTGATGTTTTGCCATGGGTTAGGAGGGGGGGAAGGGCTTCTAGAAGTCTTTTGATATTTAACATAATATCTAGTATCATATATGTAAGTTACATGTTGTAAACATTTTATTTAAAGTGTTTACTTGAAATAATTCATGTCTTGGTTTATTTTCTAATGTACAAAGTGACATATGATATTATCTTGGGTAAAGTTTAATAAAACTTTAGGTATTGGGTACAATCGTGGGTATTTGTTGAAGCGTAGAAATATTTTGGTGGTTCCGGGTATGCCTAAACTTAATTTATCGCGAAACGTATACACTTTACGTATCCGATAAAAATAAAATGAACAAAGACCATAATTATTCTCAAAATAATTATTTAATACTTGCTTGATGTAAACGTTTAATTGTTAGATGCCCGTTTACATTAAATGATCATTCTTAGCTTACGCGATTTAACTTAATTCACGAAATTACAAGCAAACGCGTACAATACTAAAAATAAATAGTAGATTTATTGACGTCGTCAAGGACTTGAAAACATGGGGTGTTATAGACTTCCCCCATTAAACGAGCCTTGTCCTCAAGGTTTACGATGCAACACTTGACGACGGTGCGGTCTTGGTAAAGAGGTGTGGGTATTTCTTCTTGAATTGATCTTCACGTTCCCACATGAACTTAGGACCTCTCTTGGAGTTCCATCAAACCTTGACAATTGGTACATGGATTTTCCTCAACCGTTTGACCTCACGATCCATAATCTCTACAAGTTTCTCAACAAACTAAAGTTTGTCATCAAAGTGTAGTCCCTCCAACAGAACGGCTAAAGGTTCATCGGCATAGCACTTTTTCAGGTTGGATACATGGAAAGTGTTGTGAACCCTGCTCAGCTCCTCTGGAAGCTCAAGCTTGTAATCAACGGATCCAACCCTTTCTAACACCTTGAAAGGTCCAACATATCTGGGGTTTAGCTTCCCCCGTTTGCCAAAACGTACAACCCCTTTCCAAGGTGAAACCTTAAGCATAACCTTATCCCTAACTTGAAATTCCATCGGTTTACGCTTCAAATCTGCATAACTCTTTTGGCGATCATGAGCAGCTTGCATTCTCTGCTTGATCAGAACAATCTTCTTGGTAGTTTCTTGCACCATTTCTGGACCAGTGAGTTGAACCTCTCCAACCTTAGCCTAGCAAACCGGCAAACGACACTTTCTACCATAAAGTGCTTCAAATGGAGTTGCCTTAATGCTAGCGTGATAGATATTATTATAAGAGAATTCAACTAACGGTAAGTGATTAACCCAACCCTTTTCGAAATCAATCACGCAGGCACGTAGCATATCCTCAAGAGTTTGAATTGTCCTCTCGCTCTGCCCGTTAGTCTCTGGATGATATGCCATACTCATGTCCAAGCTAGTACATAAAGCCTTCTGAAGTGTCCTCTAGAATCTTGATACAAACATAGGGTTACGATCGTAGATGATTAAGACAGGGATTCCATGTCTCGCGACCACTTCCTTCAGGTAATTTTGGTAGTTTCTTCAGGGGATCTGTTTCTCTCATCGGTACAAAGATAGCAGACTTGGTGAGTCGATCAACGATCACCCAAATGGTATCGTAACCATGCGGCGATTTAGGAAGCTTTGTGACAAAATCCATAGTGATATTGTCCCACTTCCATTGAGGTATTTCAGGTTGTACCAACAATCCTAATGGCCTTTGATGTTCTGCTTTGACCTTTTCACATGTCAGACACTTGCTAACATAGGTGGCGATGTTGGCCACCAATATAGCTTCTTTATGTCTTGATACATCTTGTCAGAACCCAGATGTATAGAGTATTTGGACTTGTACGACTCGTTCATGATCACGGTCCTTAAATCACCATAACATGGCAACCAACTCCTGCCATTGAAGCATAGAGTTCCATCCGCTCATGGTTCTAACTTTTCCGTTCTAATTTTCTTTGGGTCTATAGAATTTTCAACCAACATACCTCCAACATCTTCATTCTTGATGTTCTCTGGTTTTCGTGCTTCAGTCTGAGCATCCAAGATTTGTTTGGGAAGATCCAAGCCAATAATCATGACTAAGGCTCAAACCCTTAACGGTTGCTCTCGTTCCTTCCTGCTCAGAGCATCAGTAACAACATTTGCCATTCCCAAGTGATAACGAATCTCACAATCATAGTCACTGAGCAACTCTAACCATCGACGTTGCCTCATGTTTAGCTCTTTCTGATTAAGAATATGTTGTAGGCTCTTGTGATCAGTGAACACCATACACTTGGTTCCATATAGATAGTGTCTCCAAATCTTTAGAGCGAACACTACTACTCCAAGTTCTAAATCATGAGTTGTATAATTCTTCTCAAGAATTTTCAGTTGGCGTGATGCATAAGCAATCACCTTCTCCCTCTGCATTAGTACAATGCCCAAACCTTTCTTTAAAGCATCGCAGTATGCGATAAAATCTTCGCTCCCCTCAGGTAAGGCCAGTATTGGTGCACTGCACAACTTTTCCTTCAACAGTTGAAAAGCTGTTTCCTGTTTATCACCCTAAACAAACTCGACCTTCTTTTGAGTGAGCTTGGTCATTGGTTTGGCAATCTTTGAAAATCCTTTGATAAATCTTTGATAGTATCCAGTAAGACCTAAAAATTGATGAATCTCCGTTGGTGATTTAGGAGATACCCAATCTTTAATAGATTCGATCTTGGCCGGATCAACGTGAATACCTCTACTATCAATCACATGACCGAGAAATTGCACCTTCAGAATCCAAAATTCACATTTAGAGAACTTAGTGTACAACTCCTCTTTCTTAAGCAATTCCATAATTGCCTTAAGATGCTCTTTGTGTTCCTTCTTATCTTTGGAGTAAATGAGGATATCATCAATAAAGAAAATCACAAATTTATCCTAATATGGCTTACACACGCGGTTCATGAGATCCATAAATACCGCCGGTGCATTTGTTAAGCCGAATGGCATAACTTGGAATTCATAGTGGCTGTAACGTGTTCTGAAAGTAGTCTTTAGGATATCTTCTTCTCGAACCCTTAGTTGATGGTAACCCGACCTCAGGTCAATCTTCGAGTATATGCTCGACCCTTGAAGCTGATCAAACAAGTCGTTAATTCTTGGGAGCGGGTAACGGTTCTTTACCGTCAGCTTATTTAATTCCCGGTAATCAATGCACATCCGGAATGATCCATCCTTCTTCTTGACAAACAAGACCGGAGCTCCCCAGGGTGAGGAACTAGGTCTTATGAAGCCTTTGTCGGAAAGCTCTTTCAACTGCTCCGATAATTCCTTCATTTCAGATGGCGCCAATCGATAAGGTGCCCGTGCTACGGGTGCAGAACCAGGTACCAAATCAATTTGAAATTCCACTTGTCGAGCTAGAGGAAGACCCAGCAAGTCTTCAGGAAATACTTTGGGAAAATTTTAAACAATGGGTACATCCTCAAGTCGCTTCTCCTTCAACTTGTCTTCCGCCTTCTTTATGGTAACACTTGCCAAAAAGACCAGACATCCTTTTAGTAGATATTTCTGAGTTTTTATGCATGAGATGATGTTCAATCAGGACCCATGCTCATAACTGCTTCCGTCACCACGAATAATTAATGTCTCGTTCCCGTAGGGAATACGAACGATCTTCTCAGCACAAACGATCACGGCATTATACATCGACAACCAATCCATCCTAATTATAACGTCTAAACTACCAAGTTTTATGTGCATTAAGTTTATGTTGAATGGGTAGTTTAAGAGGTTTAATGTACAACCCCGAATAATAGTATTTAACCCAACTATCATCCCGTCAGCTAGTTCAACGTTGTAATAATGATCTAATGCAGTTGGTGTGATATCAATTTGGGAGCTAAATGCAGTAGACACAAAACTCCTATCGGCACCAGTATCAAATAAGATAGATGCATAATGGTTGTTTAGAAGGAACGTACCCGTGACAACATTTGAGTCTGGGTTTGTCCTCGTAGGTCCTACTGCATACACCTTTGTTGGGGCATTTGCATTTCCACCCTGATTCCCATGGTTATTGTTGTTCTTCAGCTTGGGACACTCCTTCTTGAAATGTCCTTGCACTCCACACTCAAAACAAGTAGGCCTCTGACCTGTCCCATTGCCTCTTTGATTGTTACCAGCATTAACATTGGTAGGAATTCTCCAGTCGCAAGCCAGATGGCCAACTCGGTTACACTTGTGGCACTTTGGGGCACATATGCCAGCATGATGGTAGTTTCACTTGAGGCAAAGAGGTATGGATCCTCCATATGGTTTCTTGTCACCAGATCCTGCAGTGTAGGCTCTACCAGTGTTCTGCCTCTTGTTTTGTTGTTGTTGTGATTGGTGGTTTCGAGAAGTGCTTTCAAACTTCCTCTTGTTTTCGGTCTGCCTTTCAGCCAAAGTGATAATCTTCTTATCCATTAGTTCAGTTTCCATTTCAATAGCCTCCTGCATGGTTTTCGGCTTTGACGCCATAACACTTCCCTGAATTATGTCGGGCAAACCACCGACATATCTTTTGATCTTCAGAGTCTCTTAAGGAAACATTCTGACACACATGAATGCTAGCTCTTGGAAATGTTGATTGTAGCCTATCACATCATTTCCCTTAACCTTGAGTTCCCATAACTCAACCTCAAGTTTCTTCATCTCGCCCCTTAGGCAGTATTTATCAGTCATTTTCTTTTTCAGATCAATCTAAGTTATTGCATAAGCAACGTCATGACTAACTGTCCTAACATGTGAGTTCCACCATGTCAGAGCAACACCAATTAGTGTACATGTGGAAAACTTAATATGATTTTCTACAGAACAGTTACTTATGCGGAAAACAGTTTCCATCTTTTCAAACCATTGCATCAATTCAACAACCCCTTCAGTGCCTTTGAAATATAAGGGTTGACACTTCATGAAGTCTTGGTAAGTACATTCCCAAGCAATGCGTTCAGTCCTCTTGATACCCGTTCCCGAGGTATGGTTGTCATCGCCATTCCTAGTTGCATCACGTGCTGCCATTGCAGCGTTAACACCCTGATCAATCATTGCCTGGAGTTAGGCATTGGTGACAGATGTGGCAGTTGTTTCAGGGGCCGATGTTGGTCTCGTGGTTCTCGTTTTGGGTGCTTTCCTTAGAGGCATTTTCTTTAAATTACAAGAAAATATAACACCCGTTAGATTTCATAAAATCATAACCATGACATGACATATGCATAATAAATAAAATGAGATCACATCACATAGTGAAATACACAACTGGTTTACAGTTAACAATGGTGTAGCTAAATCGACATTCATTCATAACAAATTCGATTACAAATATGACATAATACCACCATTTCATATATAAACTGGAAAATCATACATGATTGGTTCAGATACAAAAGGATCAAAACTATTAGGGTTACAAAATACAACATAAACCTAGAGCACTACTAGCCGGGAGTTACTCGTAATACTTAGTAGGCTGAACAAAATAACTAGCCATAACATGATCTAAGAACTACTACCAGCCTCTCCTGGTGCATATGGCTGTGCTGGACCTCCAGTGGGTCCCTGCTGTCTCTCTAGTACGGTTACCTATCTCTGTAATGATTGTACCAATGTCAAAGTCTGTATAAGCTGCTCCTGCCGAGCACGGTCGGTTGTTCGTAAAGCTGCAATCTCTGCCTGCCAAGGGCGGTCGACAGCCCGCAACTCTCTAATCTCTGCATGTCTCCTCTGATCAGCCTTAAGCAACTCTGAAATCACTGTCTGTCTCCTGCGGTCAGCATCTTGTAACTCTCTAATCAATGCCTGCTGTGCCAATACAGTGGTTCACAGTGACATCATCTCAGCGTGAGCAAGGTCACTCGCATCTATTGATCATCCCCAAGCCTCTTGAGACTGTCTGGTCTTAGTTTGCATGAGCCAAGTTGTGCGCGCATGGGTACGCCTATCCATGAATAACATGTTGAGCCGACCAGCCAATAGCTATTACTCAGTCTGCTCATCATCCAACCTAGTATATATCTTATCTGTGTCCTGCCTAACCCTAGTCTCAAACTTTGTCATATATCGGCCTAACTCCGTGTCAGTACTAATCGGTGTCCTCTGCAGGGTCTCAACTATCTCATCCCAAGAGTCGGTGATCCCATATCCAACATCTCTCTTCGGATCACGCCTGATCTCCCTATCCATAGTAGCAATAAAATCATAGTCTGCCCTAGGACCTCCAGTCGGTCTAGAAGCAGCATTAGCTGAGCTCTCCCCTACCTCATATCTTAGACCAAGAGCGATACCTAACCTCTTTCGAGGTGGTAGGGTAACCTCGGGTCTGTCTCCTCTACGGTCAGTAGAGAGCAGACACAAAGGTAATGATGAAGTAGGTGGTGGTATAGGTAGGAGTGGTGGTGAATTTGATCTGGTGTGGGAGAGTATGATGGATGGTGGTAATGGTGGTGAGTGAGAAGTGGATGCAGCCTCGACTCTCAGCCGGATCGTTGCAGCTCTATAGCCTAGCGGGCGAATAGGACTAGCAGGTGGTAAAGGTAACATAGGCACTGGTGGTGACTTAGGAAGCGGAGGAGATGGTATCTGAGGTAATGATGATGATAGTGGGGTAAGTGGAGATGGTGGTAGAGTAGGTATGGCAAGAAACCTCTCAGCATCTTCCTTAGAGAAGACCAGTGTCGGCACCTGGGGTCGGATGGATATCCTAGCCGTAACGTGAGGTGCAGGTGGTGGTGAAGTAGAGTTGGCCAGAGATGGGTGCTCCTCCTCCTCCTCCTCGTCCTCGTCCTCATCCTCGTCATCATCTTCGGAGGGCTCATCATCCTTGTCCTCATCATCATCCCTATTCGCAGGGCAATTAGCTGGATCCTCCTCAGGATCCTCGTCATCCTCCTCCGGGTCCATCTCAGGATCGGACTCCGGAACATAATCTAGTGACTGAGCAGTGGGTAAAGCATCCTCAGCATATGGCTGATCCTCAGCGATAATCTCATCATTAGCATGCTCTAGTCATGGAACATAATCTGGCACAGGTGGTGCCTGCTCTGGCTCCTCAGGGCCAGGCACATAATCTGGAAAGGGTGGGGCCTAAAGAGCGGCCTCCATGTATGGGTCCTCTGGCATCCAGGGTAGCTCAAGGTACTCGTGCTCAACGGCTCTCGGTGATCCGATGTCTGATAGGTCCTCAAATAGGCTGGAAACCTCCGTGGAAGTGACTGTGGAATCCTTAGAATCTGACATGACAGTATCTGAAACCCAAAAATATAACTTATATTAGTACTTAATATAAGACCCTTATAATAATATACAGATTATATTATAACATATATATCAATCATGAATGCATCTAGCCTAACCGACTAATGCCAAGTAGTGTATGTATGAATGTATGCATGTCTTGTGAAAACCTCTTTTGTATATAAGCAATGTTTGAAAACGGTTATAGTCCAGCAAAAACATTTGGTCCTGGTTCTCTATAACCTTGGCTCTAATACCAATCTGTAACACCCCAAAAATGGGTCGCAGCGGAATAAGGGTCCGGGGCGTGTCACATCTTAGATCAATAACACAAGATAATATAGAACGACTATTTAAAAGTCGATTGAAGCTGATACATTGGATTTAACATAAGTTTGTTACAAAAGCCCAAAGCTTAACTTGTTCATTGTTTAATATTACAAAGATAAAAGTCCTTAGCACATGATTTCCCAAAACAAATGCAACCATATCTTTAAACATGATATTCCAAAACAAAATCACCAATGTATCCTTTAGCACCTTACGCTTACTGACCTCCTGAAAAACATCGCTTTAAAACATCAACAATAATGTTGGTGAATTCATAGGTTTGATAAATCGTATAATGTAAGACCACAAGATTTCCCAAGTGTATGACAATGCAGGAGATGCAAACATTATATAAATGTAATTACATTTCCTTAGCTCATGACACTGAAGCTTGAAATATATGGAATGCAATATAAATTGCCAACATTGCTCGTGGTGATGTCCTAACCCGCGACATCCTATGTTCAACATGGTATACGTTCGTTTGCCCAGTGATAGCTAATCACCCGAACGAGGATTGTCAATCCCAATAGATCTATTCATAACATTCGCGCTCATAATCCAGTAATTGACAGTTCATGATAATGGGCTCAAATTTGGGTTATCGCTACTTAGGCAAACACGTAATCATAAAGTAAAAGTTATCCACTTGTGTCCAGTTATAAAACTGTGCATGTTTTCCACCCTAAAACTTTGTAAAAACAAATCATGTAAAACAGTGGGCTATGAACTCACCTTGGGTGAGCGAATATCAAATTGTCACAGATAATGCGTCACGCAAATGATCGAATGCAACCTAAATTAATATAGGTCATATAAGTACTAGGAATTTGATTAACTAATATCATATATAAGTCTATGTAGCTACATCACCATCTAATTGTATTTGTGAAAACATATTTATAAAGTTAAAACATTTATAAATATCGTTTTAGTAAAAACGGCATAACTTTTGCGTTTCAAGCCCGATTTGGATGATTCTGACGCCCATGTTTTCGTATTTGAAAGATATATCATAATTTGAAATTTTTATGTTTTGAGATCCCTGATGAACAGTAACTTTTTACTGTTCATGAGTTTTATAAAATTATTTTTATAAAACTATTCGTCGTAAATCCGAAAACGTCATATTTTATTAGTTATAGCTCCGTTTTAGCGATTCTTTTGAGCACGATCTCATAATTGAAAGTTATATTTATTTATGAGGTTTACAAAAATAAATATTTCTGTCATGAACAGTAACTTTTATAAAAATAGTTTTATAAAAGTATTTATTGTCGTAAACTCGCGAAATTCATAACTCTTTCGTTATTAATTGAAAAATTATGATTTTTATCATTTTGGAATCCTAAAAACATGTATAAATTGTTAAAAATACCAAACTTTCTGTTTTGTATAATTTTTATAAATTGTTTTATAAAAATTCTTTTATAAATCCGTTTATTATCGTATAACTTGTTTTTAGCGTATCTTTTTCGTTATAAATCGGTTTTTCCAGTTCTTTACATATTCTAACAAGTTTACAAAGTTATTTGTACACTTTTACTTGTAGCTTTTTAAGTAAAACAATAAAAACCCTAATCTTGCATTAACACTTTTTAAGCTTAACGAAGATTCTAAAACACTTATGTATCCATTTATAACCTCATAATATCATCCATATAACATGTGTATAAGAGTACAAATTCACCATCATAAGTAAAAATACATTTTACATGTTAAAAGTATCCTAATGGTGATTTTACTACATAAAAATCATATACACATATAATCATGGAAATGAAAAGTTAAGGGCTTTAGGTAACCTTAGTGATGAATGATGATGATGAGAAATAAGTGTTAAACCCTTGCTTAGACTTAAAACTAAAGATTGCAAAAGTGAAAACCCTAGATTAGGTTATAAACCCTAATCTTACTTTCTTTGCTTCAATACTTGTAAATGGTTAACCAATGCTTGCAAATACCTTAGTATATCTTAGGAATGATGTGTGAATACTTGTATGGGTTGTAGAAATTTTTTTATGGATTATTATAAAGGGGTGTTTTGAGCCGTGGGTTGCCAAGAGAGGAAAAGAGAGTTTTTGTTGATTTACACCAAGTGTTCTTGTGTTGTATGTGTTTATCTAATGCATACTAGTATATATGTGAGCTAGTTGGTCAAAAAGAATGCAATAGTGGTCTTGGAACATAAGGAGGGTCTTAAGGAAGACCATGGTTAATGTGGAACATATTAGGCTAGGTTTTAATGAAGATATGTAGTACAAGACCAAGTTTGTATGAAATGTGTGCTTCTTATCCCTTTGTTGATGTTGTGCCATGGGTTAGGAGGGGGGAAGGGCTTCTAGAAGTCTTTTGATATATAACACAATATCTAGTATCATATATGTAAGTTACATGTTGTATACATTTTATTTAAAGTGTTTACTTGAAAGAATGCATGTCTTGGTTTATTTTCTAATGTACAAAGTGACATATGATATTATCTTGGGTAAAGTTTAATAAAACTTTGGGTATTGGGTACAATCGTGGGTATTTGTTGAAGCGTAGAAATATTTTGGTGGTTTCGGGTATGCCTAAACTTAATTTATCGTGAAACGTATACACTTTACGTATCCGATAAAAATAAAATGAACAAAGACCATAATTATTCTCCAAATAATTATTTACTACTTGCTTGATATAAACGTTTAATTGTTATATGCCCGTTTACATTAAATGATCATTCTTAGCTTACGCGATTTAACTTAATTCACGAAATTACAAGCAAACACGTACAATACTAAAAATAAATAGTAGATTTATTGACGTCATCAAGGACTTGAAAACACGGGGTGTTATAAGCAGTATTAACTGGTGTGCTAACAGTATTAAACTGTTAGTACTGCTAGCTTAATTAGCCTTCCCTTGATGAAGCTGTCTGTTGCATTGTGCTTCAAACTCTTGCCTAACAGCATCTGATTGCTCTGTAGCCTCCTTTTCTTGATCCATCATCTTATCAAGAACATTCTTCAAGGCTTGTTCATTCTCACTTGCTGGTTTTGGTACAGGCTTATCACCAGCAGCATCATCAGTTGCATCATCTTTACCCTTATCATCTGAGCTCTGGTGGCTTGAAGAGATAGAAGACCATAATGGGAACACAATATATTGTTGAGTAGACACATTCTTTTCCTTAGATTGTCCATCATCAGTAATTTTCTTCAAACCTGTATCACCATTATTGTCTTGTGGACCTGCTATTTTGTTAGTTTGATTCCCTACAGTAACTGGTTGATAATTCATAGAATTTGTTAAGGAATCAATATCAAAAGCCATTTAGGTCCTTGTCCTACAACATTTGGTTTATTTTCAAGAAAATTTACATGCAGATTCTCTTCAACTTTCTTGGTTTTAGAATTAAATACCTTGAATGCTTTGTTATTCACAGAGTATCCAACTAAAAACCCTTCTTCAGACTTCCCATCAAACTTGCCTAAAGGGTCTAGGGTATTTAGGATAGTAACAGGACATCCAAAAGGTCTTATGAAACTTATGCTTGGTGGTCTACCAATTATAAGTTCATAGGGTGTCTTGTTATGAGGCTTGGTCACTAGAACCCTATTCAGGACATAACAAGCAGTATTAACTGCCTCAGCCTAAAATACAGTAGGTAGAAGTGAGTTTGCTAGCATAGTCCTAACTGTCTCAATAAGGGTCCTGTTCTTTCTCTCAGTAACTCCATTTTGTTATGGAGTTCTGGAAACACTGTATTCCCTTTTTATCCCTTTTAACCCACATAATTCATTCATGTCTTTGTTTTTGAGTTCTGTCTCATTATCACACCTGATTACTTTAACTTTATGGTTTAATTGGTTTTCTATTTCTGTTATAAATCTCTTAAGAATCCCACTTGTTTCATCCTTAGAGGCTAAGATGAAAACCCAGCTAAACCTGCTAAAGTCATCAGTTACTACTAGGCAATAAGTCTTATGATTGATGCTCTTAACAGATGTTGGACCAAATAAATCCAAATGCAACATCTGTAAGGGTTGGCTGATGGAGCTCACAAGCTTGGCCTTACAGGAAGCCTTGTGTTTCTTTCCCTTTTGACAAGCAACACAAATGTGGTCATTTTCAAAAATCTTTAAAGGAAGACCTCTTACAAGGTTTCCCTTCACAAGTTTATTTATTGTTTTAAAATTCACATGACCTAACCTCCTGTGCCATAAGTTAGACTCATCAATTGTGGCTTTTACAAATAAACAAGTTAAATCTACAGAAGGAACAACATTCCTTAAATCAAATCTGTACATATTGCTTTGCTTGGGAACTCTAAGCAGTACTTGGGTTTCATTAAGTAGTTTAAAATCCAGAGACAAAACAAGACATTCAGTTTCAGTTAAAAGAACATTGTTTTTCTTGTCACACATTTGTGAGATAGAGAAGATTAAAATTTAGTTCCTTCACAAAAAACACATCTTCAAAGTCTAACTTATCTATTCTTATCTTTCCTTTACCTGTTATTTTACCTCCTCTAGTACCACTACCAAAGGCAACAAAACCTCCATCAATGTCTTGATAGTCAGTAAGGAAGTCTTTGTTCCCAGTCATGTGCCTAAAACATCCACTGTCAAATATTCCTTTGTTCTTTAAAGCTTGTTGTGGATTTCCCTGCACAAAAAGAAGAGAGTCAGTGTCTCTTGGGGACCCAAGGCACTTCTGACTTGAGCCTACCTTGTGGATCTATATAATTTACTATTTTTGAGACCCATGATCCACTATTGTTTTTGAAGACATTATTTAAATCAGTCATTTTAGGTCTCCAAACATGACCTGCTGAGGCCTTAACACCAGTGACCCCATTACCCTTAACAGCACTAACTGCTGTTTGCCCAACAGTATTAACACCCTTTACATTGATAGTATTAAATTTTTCATTTGAAATCCTGGTGTTTGATGCTGTTGACTTATAAAAAGTCTTTCTAATAGGTGAATGTGACTTATGAAAAGTATTTGTTCTTGTTTTTGAAACATTCACTCTATTTGTATGGGTAGTAGTATTAACTTTTATAGGGCTTTTCGTGGCAGTACTAACTGGTACTTTTCCAGATCTAGTTAAAACTGCTGATGGAACAAATTTATTTTGATGATTTATTCTTTGAGTAATGTTCCAAACTGGTCTTGTTTCCCTTTGACCAGTATCATGATTCACATTATTTTTCATCATAGACTTTTTAGCCATTCTATCTTCATGAAAAGTACAATCTCTTATTAAATGGCTTAAGCTACCATAAAAAAACAAGCTTTCTTAGTAAACCCAAATCCTAACCCCACTTTTTGAGTCATTTGTCCATTCCAATCTCTTTTATGTACCTTAGGATCTTGATTGATTATCCTAGGTTTTTCAGATTGTTTAGGTTTAGCAGATTCATTCCTAGCTTTAGTAAACTCAATCTTTTTAAAACTAGGTTTGTCTGTAGCTTACAAATCATTAGATTGAAAAATATCCTCATCATCACTAACCCAATCTTCAATGATAACTTCACTAGGCCTAACAAATTCAACTCTAGGTATTTCTGCACTAGTATTGCCAGTTTGAGGATTACTTGCTTCAACTTGAGACACACTAGCACTAGTCTTATTTGTTGTAGGCCTATAAACAGAATCATCCAATCCTGCAAAAGATAGGTCAGCTAATGGAGGCATGTAGTTTCCTGTAAAAGGAGGAGGAACTGCATGGTATCCATCAACCTTCTTGAACCTATCATTTGTTTGATTGTCATCTCCATCACTTGAACGACTATCAAATACACTATTAGATACTTCACTATCACTTGAGTCATTTTCATTGAGTTGATCTCCATATCCTAGACCAGTTTTATCTTTTGCACTCAATTGACTATTAAGCAGTTTATTTAAGTTTTTGGAAGATGTTCAAACTGTTCTAGTTTAGTTTCCAACTCATCCTTTTCTCTTAAGGTTTCATCTAACTGCTTTTTAAGTCTAATGAAAGCATTATCTTTTTCTTTCACTTCAAATTCTAAGACTCTTATCTTTTCTTCATAGACACTTTCATTTTTCTGATGAATAATTAATTGTGCTTCCACAGATTCTAGGCCCAACTGATAAGCTATAATTTCTAGATTAGCCTTATTTAGAGTTTGTTTCTGTTCATCAAACTATTTTTGAAGTTTTTCATATGATTTCACATAGTTTTTAGAACAAGATTTTACCTCTGTGTCAGATCTTGAGGAGCTTGAAGTGTTGGCCATGAGAGCAAACTCAATTGGTTCATCTTAAGCCATATAACTCCAATCATATCCCAATCCATCTTAGACAATCAAAGTGTCACACCCCGCCAAGGCGAAATTGCAAGGCATGATCAATAGGCATCATCACAAAACAAGGCATCAAAATAAAGAAAACTAAAATGACATTCAATAAACTTTAAGATCCAAAGCGTGTTATGACAACGCCCAAAACAAAAATCCAACATATAATGCATGAAGAACAAAACATGTCAAGTTCAATTGAAAACTAAAACAGATAAATCATAGACTCCGCATGCAAGCCTATGGTCCAGCTAATTCCTCTTCCTAACTCTTTATACATTTTGCTCACCAGAAAATAATGCTAAAAATGTCAACATAATTGTTGGTGAGAGTTACAGGTTTAAGACTCACTTATGACACCGCGATCAACAAAAACAACATTTACAAACGTATATGCATGGCTATTCTATCACAAAATAAATTCACATTTATCTGGGGTGGATCATATACCTCCGTCCCACGATCACAATGTCTCCGCGCAAGACTATAATATCTCCGCGCAAGACTATAATATCTCCGCGCAAGACTGACCCACTTGACTAGCTAAGTCTATTCGGGTCTCACACAAGGTCATGTCATCCTCACATGCCTTACCACAAATCATATCACATAGCAATCATATAGTTCGACACTTAAAATCACATATCACGGTTCATAATTCAAAACAGTTTTGCATCATTTCCATCCTAAAATATAAGTAAGAAAAATGGGACTGTAAAACTTACCTTAATGCAAAGCAAATCCAAACTCTTCAATTAACCTTGCAAATAATCTATACAAAACAATACACACACGTTACCATCGATTAGGTCTCTTACCCAAGTCGATGTAACAATCACAACGATGGATACTCTATACCCTATCTTGATTTAACTCATCTATATACTCTTCATAACTTGCTAACCTCAAGTACCTTATAAAACCTACATCTCAACTTTCTGCATTTTATCCTGTTTTTATAGTCACAAGATGACTCTAAATAAAATACTAAAACACCTAATTGGTTCTTCTCCTTAAATCCTATAGCTCTCCAATGAGTTAGGAGCTTCTATGAGTTTTGGATAAAAATAATAGTGAGTGTAACCATTTTATAAAAATTCAACATCACATAGTGTCCAGAATTTAACCTGATTCGACCTTCAAAAAGTTTAGCTTTAGCAGACCCATTTAAACACTTAGGAAAATTATACAAAAATTCTAGAAAATCATAAACATCATGAGCTTGCTACAGTAGAAATCCCATCAATTAAAAAGACTTCTTGATATGGTTTTTGACCCCACAAACACAACTCAGAATCTGCCCCGAAAACTCAGTTTTGACAACGAATCTTGTTTGATTAATTTGACTAACTTCCACTCACTTTTAATTCATGAAACCACCTGGGTTGGAAATTAGACTCTCTGTAGTTAATTTTAGGCTCAATAAAATCAATAAAAGCTATCCATATGACCGAGATATGACTCCCGCAAGATGACCTAAAATTCTGACCAGATTTCAATTCCGACTTTAGCATAATTAACCCTAATTAACTTACCCAAAACCCTAATTATTATCCCTAAAATGATTTTTGATGATCAAAACCTCTTAATTACAGATTATTTACAATAAGCTAATCCATCCTTAATGATTGTACCGTTTAAATAAAATCAATTTAAATGAAAAAAGATTTATGAAGAACAATACCTTTACTCTTGAAAATCAAACCTAAAATTTTTTAGGTGTTTTCTACTTTGTATTTGAGTGTTCGACCGGCCAACGAAAGGAGAGTAAACAATCAAAGTGATTGGTTTATGTTTGATTTGTATTTATAGGCCTTAAAAGATAAAGTACCAAAAACAAGTTTAATCTAATAAATGATATCCTTTTCTTTTTCTTTTCTTACAAAAATTCATTTTTTTCTAATTATAATATTTTTAATTGTTATTATTTAACAACTTAATACTTATCTTTTTTTATTCTAGTTAAAACCTTTAACTTATTTCGCTAAACTTTGAACTTTTCTAACTAGATTTCTAACAACATTCATTTCAATTATTTCTAAAATGGAAAATACTCTATAAATCACTAAAATACTAACATATAATATATAAAATATGTATAATATATATATATAAATATATATATTATAAATATATATCTTTATATACATATATATATATATATATATATATATATATATATATATATATATATAAATATATATAAATATATATATAGTACGTACACAGAAAATTACGTACATAAAAAATTACGTACACTACATTTGGAACTACGCAAAGCTTCCAAATGATCTCATTTCAACTAGTACCATGATTCATCAATCATGTACTTCATTCTCATACACATATCTCTCACAAAACACATAAAACATAAAAGAAATAAAACACACATAACCGCTTCAAATAAATTCTAAACAAACTGGCCAACCGGCTTAAACCACAGTTGTCACAGTACCCCCTCCTTTAGGAAATCTCGTCCTGAGATTTTACCAAAAGGTTCAACTATATCATCACCAAAACAAACAATCGAGGATACTTATCTTTCAAGTAGTCCTCCCATACCCATGTTAACTCAAAGTTACGCTTTGAATTTCCCCCTAACTTTAACTATAGCATTCCTCCTATGCTTTCAATTCACTTGACCTCATAGTCCATAATCCCTTCTGATTTTTCCACAAATTGAAGGTTTCTATCAACCTTAACCAGATATAACGTTGCTTACCCATACAAGGGTACGAATAACAACATAACAACTATAAACGAAAAGAAACATCCCGAACTACATGAGCCTCGCCCGTCCTCGAGGAAATTCCTCAAAAACCTTAAGTTGTGTAACAACGTGATTCATATATTAATCTTGCATCTCATCAAACAAGAACTGTTTTAAAATTATGATATGAGTTGATCACCCTCAACGTCTTTTTTTTTTAAAAATCAACGCGATTTTAGGTTTACTTGAAATTTTAATACCACTCAAATAACTCTCAATACTCACCTCATTAGGCAATCTTAACCGATAAGCTACAGGGCCAATCTTTTCAAGAATCTCAAATGGTCTTATATACCTAGGTGCTAACTCACCTTTCTTACCAAAATGTACTACAACTTTCCAAGGTGAGACTTTCATCATAACATGATCACCAACACTAAACCCTAAAAGTTTCATTTCTACTATCAACTTAACTCTCTTGACGATCTTTGGCTTCCATAATCCTTTCCCTAATCACAACTACCTTAGTCGTCTCTTACTCCAACTCAAGTCCAATCATCTTACTTTCTCCAATCTCAGCCTATAAAACAGGCGACCTACCTCTTCTTTCGTATAATACCTCCAATGAAAACTCGTCGAATACTCGAATGATAACTATCTTTGTAGGAAACTCACCTCACGGAAAGTGAGTATCCCAACTACCACCAAATTTCTCACACAAGCTCTAAACATATTTTTCCAACGTCCGAAAAGTACGCTCACTCTGACCATCAGTCTATGTCCTTCCTCATACTCGGCCACCAATTCGTATACCTAAGATCATACTACATCTTACTCACTCCAGGATGAACAGAATACTTCATCGCATGCTCCCCCTCCATAATCAAGTCCTTACATTGCCTACCATAAGAATCCAAATTCTATCCAAAATTATAACCCACCACCATCTCTTTTCCCTATTTGTTAGTCCAAGCCACGCAACATCTCTGTTGATGCGTTCTCTGCTTTGGACGTCTCAGCCTATAACACTAACATCTTCTCTCTAATCTCAGCTTAGATTGTCATGCATATATCTCAAACTCGTCTTGGCTTCACTCCTCCTTTCCTACTCCATGCATCAACAACTATGTTCGCCCATTCCCAGATGGTACTTGGTCTCGAAATAACAACCCCTAAATAACTCCATCCATCGTCTCTGCCTCAGGTTCAATCCTTCTGATTGAAAATGTGTCAAAGACTTTTATGATCCGTATATATCACACTCTTCATCTCGTACACATAATGCCTTTATCATTTTAGAGCAAAACCATTACGCCTAAGTCCATAACGTGAGTCGTGTCGTTCTTCACATGAATCTCTAGTTGTCGCGTCGTATAAGCAATCACCTTCTCTCTTCGTCTAAGCAAGCATCCTAACCCTTGCTCCACTCATCACTATGAAATTATCTGATTCTTCAGGTAATGCCAAGATCGGCTCATTACCCATATTGTTCCTACAACTTTAGAAAAGCTTCCTTTTCACTCTGCTTCGACCTTGTTGGGCTTCACATGACACTTCTCTTTCTTCAGCAGCTCCAAATTCATCTTTAAATGCGACTTGTGCTCCTCCTTAGACTTCGTGTAGACCTAAATATCGTCGTTAAACAAGATGACAACTTTCCTAAATACGGCTAGCACACCCGATTCATTACCTCCATGAAAATTGCTGGTGCATTGGTCAACCCAAAAAGGCATAGCCGTAAACTCATAGCGTCCATAACGCATCCTAAAAGCAGTCTTTGGAATCTCATCTTCGTGCACCATCATTTGTTGACAACCCGAATAAAGATCTATCTTACTCAACTTGCGATAATCTATGCACATCCTAAATGACCCATCCTACGTATTGACAAACAATACATGTTCTTCCTCATAGCGAATAACTAGGTCAATTAAAACCTTTACCTTGCAGCTCTTGCAACTATTCCAACAACTCTTTCATCTCCGTAGGCGCTAAACGACACGGGCCTTCGTAATCGGTGTCGCTCCTTGTACTAACTCTATACGAAATTCTACTTCACGCCGAGGGGTAAACCTATTAAATCCTTAGAAAACACTTTGGGGAACTCACATACTACATGTATATCATATAATTTTGACTCATCTACTTTGGTACTCCTACGAAACCTCGCATTCACATTAGTTCGTTTCCCCACGAACCTCAAGCACCTTCAAATCCACCAAAGACATTTTAACCATCTTTTCATGGTATACTTTCTCAGCCTTATACTTCACAACCAATTCTCTCATACGACTATATCAACCCTCTCATAACCCACGGTACTAGATCTATAGTGAAACGAGAACCTTCTAATTCTAACAACTTAACTCATCCGTTTCACTACCTCAATAACATAGGCACAACTCAGAAGATGTGAACTAACATCAACACTAAGATCACATAATACGGACATCAAACAAATTCAAAGGACCACGATAAATCGAATAGGGTAATGCTCGAATATCAAACCAACTATGAACAAATACTAAGGCTTTACATGTACCAATTTTGGTAAGGATTCAAAAATCATAAAAACTCAAAAGAAAATCAAACCGAATGTATGTATTGATAAGAAAAATAAACCATCAACACAAAAAACGTACCATCGACGCAAGAGGCACCTATTGAATAACACCACGTATCACGACCTATAAATAAAAGAATACGAACCTTGTACAAAAATCGATTTTTCACCCGCGAGAATTATCTTCCATAACTTTATATCAGTCATTTTTAAAACAGTAGAATCATATTAGTTAATAATGTAAATCATTTTTTTTAAATAATTTTAAATGAAATTTTCATAAACTTATTTTAAATATGGTCTTCATAAAAAAAATCAAGAGATGGCTATAAAAAGAAATGTGTTGCATATTATTTGTATAATTTAATTTAAAACAAAGTTTTCGACACTTAACAAATATCTCATTAAATACAAAAATCACTTCAACATTATTATTATTTCAAAAAGGTTTTCCATAGTGTGTTACTAACAGAAACGCGTGACTCAAAACAAAAGACACTATTATCTTGAAAAGGGACTTCAAACACCTTAAGAACTTCAATACCAAAATATCATTTGAAAACGAACACGTGCCAACGAAACTCAAGAAGAGACATCAAGAACAGACTAAATCGTAGAGACTCACTCATAAAAATAATCAAAGAACAAAAATCAAGAGCACCCTTACTCTTGACAAAAGAAGCAAATCGAAACGTTGAACGGAGGACATAGAACACCAGTTCTATCATAATACCAACAACGAATACTAACACGAGAGTTAGGTATCTTAACGGACACGAGCTATCAAACCAACTTATGAATCGCAATGATAATACCAACCGGTATCTATGATTTCTGCAAACAATAGATAGAAAGGAAATCTTACTATCCACTCAACTATCCAAAATACATCTCATGATAACACATCTTACACTACCACATAACACACAACATCGATCAATGTAATCAAGGTCACAAGTCTACATGTGTGATGCCTTTATAATTATGTTGTCCACCATAATTATAATTGCATCTTTTGCACACGTATACTTACTCCCAAGACTACACATCCCGACGATAACACATAATTACTCAAACGTACCACATAGAAAATCTCATACAATCCTAACATGATGCCCTATCAAAACAACACATATACATATAAGGATAAAATCCTAAAATGATAGAAAGAAGGACAAAGATTCCAAGCCCTAAATACAGAAAAATCCAAGTGAATTCACTGACGACCGCAATGTGTAGAGATAACAGACAAAATAAACTTATGCTGGGCCTCGCTTGGCTTTGACCTTGCTTTCACAAGAGTCACCCGACTTCGCGGGACCAGTCCTACTATGAGCATCCGAGAGGAAATCCGGGTCGACCTCTTCTTCGATTATCTTAACATCCATCCCTCCTTCGGTTCCTCGAGACGCTCCTCCTCAATTGGCTTGCATTCTACATCTCTCGTTGTTAAATCACTCACAAGTCGAGATCGTACTCATAAGTGAGCAAGAAAACAAAAACACATAAATAGTACCAAAAGGTGCAATTCATATTAGGTACTTAAATAATGGTGAAAACCGATATATATATATATATATATATATATATATATATGTATATATATATATATAT
Source organism: Tanacetum coccineum (assembly GCA_026074375.1). NCBI lineage: Eukaryota > Viridiplantae > Streptophyta > Magnoliopsida > Asterales > Asteraceae > Tanacetum > Tanacetum coccineum. The sequence continues at coordinate 41,331 of BQNB010050751.1, forward strand.
ATATATGTATATATATATATATATATGT
>BQNB010050752.1:0-32500 GCA_026074375.1 Tanacetum coccineum
CTCATTTTATGGGTTTACAATGACTCTTAATTGCTTACTTGAGAATGAGATGGTCTGAAAATGAGTAAACGGGTCAAAATTATAATTAGGGTCCGTTCAAAAAAAAATTATAATTAGGGTACAATTAGGGTTTTCTGGATTTGTTTCTTGGATAATTGAGGTAGAATGATGAAATGATAATGTATTATGATTGATAATGTTGTAATTTATGTTATTATAACTTATTTAAGTATTGGTTTAGGTTTACAATGGATAAAAACGAAGAAACGAGTCATGGTTTAGAAACTAGCTCGGTTTTAGGGTTTAGGGTTTTGAGTGCAAAAAGATGTATGAAAGCTTATGAATAGAATATTTAGGGTTTATACATTGTATAGTGAGTGTAGTAGCTTGTACACAAGTGGTGGTGAAGAAATTAGAATGAAAACAGAGATAAAACGGCTATTTTAGAGATCATGCTTAATGACTTGTACATTGAGCTTTTAGAGATTTGTACTTTGAGGTGAAGAGATTTTATATTTCAAATGAGATGTTATATTGCTTGTACATATGCTTTAGTATCTTACGCATTCACTTTAGATGTTAATCCTTCATGGAATTAGGGTTTAGAGGCATCTGATAATGGTTTAAAGCCCGTTTTGATATGATGTTGCAAATGGTACCTTATAGGAATAATGTACTTTGTAATAATGATATTATGATATTGACTTGACATGTTATGATGTTTGCTTGACATATATGAAGATAGGATTGCCATAGATAGGTTGCCTGAGCCTGTTAACTTTAGTTATGCAAGAAATGTTGCATATTGAGATATTGGCAAAGTAAGTAATGTAATGTAATAAAGCGAAAAATTTCCCTGAAAAAGGTGAGTTCATATATAACTAATAGATTGTACATCATCTAACTTAATATATGGATATTTATATTTATGAAAATTGTGGGTTGTTATACGGACCGATCGACCACTCGACCAACCGGCATTGCCGAAAATGTCTTTGTGAAAGTAGGAAAGTTCCATGAGGATGATTTGGCACGAAATTCATCTTCGCGTTCCTATATGTAAACTTGTTTCCTCTTTTAGAGTTCATCGTCTTTTGTTATAGAAATACGACTTCGCTTGAGGTCGCTTGAATCTCACGTCCATATACTTCAATGTTCTTCTACAAAGTTGAAGTTTGTCATTCGATTGAAGTCTTTTTATTGGAAATAATAAGAGATTCGTCGGATAAGCATTTCTTGAGATTCAAAACGTGGAAAGGTATTGTAATACAATGAAGCTCTTCAGGAAGCCTAGTTGTTTACGCTACTGGGGTCTATCATTCGTGAGGATTTTGAAGGTCCAAATGTATCGTGGATAAGCTTTCTTGTTTTCCGAATCAATAAAGATACCCTTACGGGGTGATACTTTTAACATAACACGATCGCCAACTTGAAATTCTAAAGGCTTTCGCCTTATATTGGCGTAACTTCTTTGTCGATCTCTTGCAGCTTGCAAGCGTTGACGAATTTGTACGATCTTTTCAGTGGTTTCTTGAATTTGTGTCTGGGTCCTGTGAGTTGAGAAACCCAACTCGCCCAGCAACAGGTGACCATACAACACTTCATCCATAAAGTCATCGACAAGGTGTTTGCCTGATACTGGCATGATAATTGTTATTGTAACGAAAATCTAATTCTACAATGGTAAATTGTCTGTATCCCCATCCTTTCTCATATCTATAAACAAAAAGTCTCGTAGCATGTCTTCGAGTGTTTTGGATGGTTCTTTCACTTGTCCCATTAGACCCATCAGTTTTCAGGATGAATATGTTGTATTCATGTCTATTTTGAGTACAATGCACAAAGCATTGTGCAATGATTGCGAGAATCTGGATGTGAATGACCTGTCATGATTCCGAGATGAAAGAGATTGGCACGCCATGTCGAGAGACTATTTCTTTGATGTATAACCTCATAAGAGTTACCATATCTATCCTCGCTCGACATTGTAATGAAATAGTTAATTTGGTAACGAACTGATCGGACAATGCCCAAGATGGCTTATGTCCGTTGAGTTTGGGTACTTTGGTAACGAAATCCATTGTTATCCTCTTCCCATTTCCACAATGGAATACCGGTTGATACCATAAGCCGGATGGCTTTTGACATTCTGCTTTAACTCTAGAACATGTCAAACACTTGCTAACATATTCTGCGATGATTGCCTTCATGTTAGGCCACCAATAGAGTTTCTTTAAATCATGGTACATTTTATCAGAACAACCCAAAAAAAAAAAATAGAAAAAAAAAAAAAAAAAAAAACCAGGTGAAATAGAATATTTTGATTTATGAGACTCATGCATGATTAAGTCTCTCAAACCGCCAAAAAAGTGGTAACCAGCTTTGGTTTTTGATACAACGAGTTCCATTAGGGATGAATTGTCAACGTGATTTGGCCATTCCTGTAGGTTTCTCAATTTTGACATTTTCTTCTTTAGGGCTTCACTCTGGGCTTCGAGAATATGTGAGATGGTAATGTTTGGATGAATGGATTAAGATTAATATGCTCGAACTCGAGAGTTTGAATATCGTTTCTTTCGGCTTAAGGCATCTGCTACAACATTTGACTTTCCGGGATGATAACAAATCTCATAATCATAATCTGCGAGTAATTCTAACCATCCGGCGTTTGCCCCATATTCAATTCGTTTTTGACGTAAGAATATGTTTGAAGGCTCTTGGATCAGTAGAAAACTGTACAAAGATACTTTGTACCGTATAGGTAAAGTCTCACAGATTTTTAAGAGCGAATATTAACTGCTCCTAATTCAAGATCATAGTTGTAAGTTTTCTTCATGAGGGTTTGAGTTGTCAAGATGCATAACAATGACTTTTTCTCTTTGCATTAATACAGCTCCTAACCTTGAAGAGAAGCATCACAAAAACCCGACAAAATTAATCGTTTCTTCTGGTAAATGCGAGGGAAGTATGGGTGCTTCACAGAGTTTTTGTTTAAGGAGTTTTTTTTTTGAAAAGGCTTGATTCTTGTTCTTCGCGCCCAGATTATAACTCTTGTTTTTTTTGGTTAAATTAGTCAAAGGCTTTTGCAATTCTTTCGAAAAACTTCGATTAAATCTCGGTATAATAAGCCCGCGCGTCTAAGAATTAACGCACTTCTGTGGGTGTAGTGAGAGACTACGTCACAACCCTTCTAATAACAGCTATTCGATCATTCTCTACCTAATTTTCGCGGCACAGGGGTCTATACACCGACGACACAGTTCCTTCGACTATATGAGAGGTATTTCTTTACAATCATCGCCATAACGACCTAAATTCGCCACAACCCGCATGACATACAAAAAACTATCATTGCAGATATAAAACTACATTATACTTCTAATACATACTCTAGAGATCTTGTATCCAACATTCCTAATCAGAATGTATAGCAGAATACAAACCAAGAAAGATCCTACTGAAAATCCCAAACATCAAAGGATTGCCACGCAATAACAAACCACTGACCAAACAATACTTTTCCTAACTATAATTCTAATTAACCTTGTTAACCCAAACCATTGTGCACTTATAACTATCTTTATTGCTAATCTTCCTACACATCAAGAACACACCTTAGTGCATTAAGACAATCTACACTTGCAAATATACAATGTCGACACTTGAGATCATACTAACTCTTCTTAACTTTAATACAATCTTCGAGAGCCATTATTAACACTCTCAGAAGAATGCGCATCTACTACGCATACTGTCTCTCATCATCGTGGATGTACGAGCACCCTAGAATACACCATATCTCTCGTATACAAGCATCTATAGCGATCATCTTTACCACGATCACTGTTTTACTCTACATCACAGATTCATGAGCATGATCTACAACCAAGGGATTTCACTACTCTCTCTGTAGGGCGCTGTGTCCTCTCTCGACACAACAACACATACATAGCATGCATGCCTACATCTCTGCGTATCCTTTCGCCGGTCCGTCCTGTCGTGCACTCTTATTATCAGAACAACTCTAATAACAGTTCAACAATCGCGTGCACCACTCTCGTGCATGAATGATCTCGAACACACACAGTTCAGTATCAACTTTGAGTGCGACACATTTTAGCTGCATGAGCGCGATGATTCTACTCTAGTGTTCGGCATCGCGGGTGACACTTCTGGGAGAGTTTAGTATGTGGATTCGTGGCATTATGTATGATGTTGTCATATGATGGTCGGTCGCGGCGGTAATGGACGCAATGGCAGGCATTGTAACAGATGTGGGTTCTTGGTGTTTTACGTACATAATATAGTTATTGTCTGTATAATTGCTTAAAAGGTTAAATAATAGTTAAAAATTAATTTGTAAATTATTACAGAGATTCACTTGTAACGCGTGGGACTATCTTACATTACATGTCTACGATGATTTTAAGTAACATTCAAATATGAGATTTAGGTCGACAGGCCAGCACAATGTTTAAATAGGTGTGTTAGACACTGGCGCTTGGGATAAGAGAGTAATAGTCACGAAACACAAGTGTTGGAGACAGATGAGGCATGAGTGATGTATGGTTTGTTAGGGTGTGCATGCTAGTAGTCTGTGACAACAGTGTGACAACTAGGCGATGTCATGTGGTGACGTGAAAGAGGGACACAAGGTATGTTGGGATGTTGATGGCTGGACATTAATCAGGAAGTTATGGGTGTTAAACGTTGATAGTTAGACACGGCTATGTAGTCTTATTAGGTGGAGGTGCGTCTCAATAAGGGTTGGTATGGACACATTAAGACGAGGACATGAGTAGAAGGAGGACAGGAACATGAGATAGTGTTGATGTTACACTATCTATAGGTCTCAAAATGTGTAGGGGGCGACAGTCTGTGATTGAGACGGGTACCACATGAGGATGCTTCTCAGTATTGTTACAGTGTGGGGTCTCGTCTAGGCAGTGGATGTTGGGGGGTATGAGTAAGGTGCATCCTATGGAGGTTGATGGTGTGTTAGAGCACACAAGTTAGTGAGTGTTGACTGGGACTAGATATGATGGATGGTACACTGGGGAGGTGGGCATGATATAACATTAGCACGGGGGCGGACACAAAGTTGTGGAAATAAGGGAGGCATCTTGAATGGAATTGTATGAAGTGGTGTCTATGGGGTGAAACTTTATTAAGTGATCTATACACCAGACTTGAGTTGCGCAGAGGGGAGTAGTGGGTGAAGCGTATGGAGAGATTGAGGGGGTCACAGGTTATTTCTACTGTAATGAGGGTGGATTTATAGTGTCTGAGAGTATCTATTAGCTGGGGAGGGATTTGTTGAGTGAGTAGAATTGCGCGCGGAGGTATAGGTCAGGGAGAGAGAGGTGTGTGATATGATGTTTGGTTTTTGGCTTTTGGATAAGATTTTGACGATGTGAGTTGTTGGGTAGTGTTGGGTATTGGTGTCTAGGTAGTAGGGGGGCGTGTGTCTTTTTCAGGTTTGTAAAGACTACAGTGGTGTAGGTGACAGGGAGATGAGATGGGCGATCTGATCATGCCATGTTGTGTGTAGTGATATGCTAAGTCATGGGGGTGGGGCACAGGAAGTTATAGGAGTTTTATTTGCAGGTATGTGGTGGGGTTAAGGGTCACAGGTATGGGGTCTAGTTCTAGGATGTGTTGGGGTGGTATATGTGGTTCTACAGGGTAGTGTTGTGTGGAGTGGGGGTTGGAGGGTATTTATTGTTATTGGTCTCTATGGGGGTGGAAATGGGATCTATGGGTGGTTATAGGTATGGGGTAGGATGTTAGGATAGTCTGTAAATGTACAAGTGAGACTGGGGTTGGATGGGGGTATGTATGACAAGTTACAGGAGACATGAGTGGACAAGAGATTAGATACAGTCGGTGGTACTAGTGGGAGTGTGGGGGGGGAGGACTAGTTGTAACGGATAGAGAGAGGGGGAGTTTATGAGGACTCGACAGTGTGAACAGTCTAGTCGATGGTAAGTGGGGGTGGTGAAATAGGTGTGTTGGAATTGGAATTGGGGGGGTTTGGGGGTTTGAGGGGATTGGGAGTGAGAGAGTGTAGATATTCCTCTCTATCGAATGTGAGAGGGTAGGATTGGTATATAGTATTAGGGATAGTGGGTGGTGGTATGAATGGGAGATGAAGGTGGGAATGAGGTAGATTTGGAATAAGGGGAGGAATTGTGTTATGGGGAATGTATTGGAGGGGGTGTGGTTTGGGATGAGAGGGATATTTGGTGTGAGAGGGCTTAAGTAAGGGGAGTGTGTGGTTATGATGTGGAGATTAATAGGAGTGAATGTGGGGGGGGAATTATTAAAAGATTGTTGATGATTGTTGTAGCAATTGTTGGTGGTTACGTAGTTCAGATTGCTTGCTACGGTAGCTGTTGTTGTAAGTTCATTCTGTCGTCAAACTTTTTTTTATCACTGATACGTTGCATGAGCATGCTTAGTTACATGATCCATTAGCCTTTGGGCTAAGTTGATGGCTTCCATTCTAAAGCTTGAGGTTTCAGAGGACAGCTAACATTCCTTCAATGCTTCGAGATAGTCCCCCAATGAAAGCTTTCCAGAGTTTATCGTGTTTGGGGCGACCATGTTTTGGACATAGAACCGTTTAATTCTTGAATCTTCTAACATAAGGTTTAAGACATTTCCTTTCAATCAGATGTAAAGTTTCTCTTCCATCTTTCCTGATCTCAGTTCGGGATTAATACTTGTTTGTCAAAACTCCTTTTTAACTCAGTCCAGGTGATTTGATTTGCTTGATCTCTACTTCCCATATAGGCTGGGCATTATGCATTCCAACGGACAAGGCATCATCCCAGTTAAGTACCATAGCAAATGTTAACTGTATCTCTTCTGCATATCCACCTGTTAGGGGATCCAAAAGTGGGGGGGGGGGGGGGGGTTAAAAAAAAAAAAAAAAGAGTAGGGTGATGTAGATGTGGTTAGTTAATTAAAGAGTTGTTGAAGTAGATAAGGAAGTTTATGTTTTGGTGTTCATTTGGGTTAATATGTTGATAGAGTGTTGTGGGTAAGGTTGAATGGTTATGATGAGTTAGTGTGTCAGGTTAAGTGTATGATTACTAGCACTTGCATTTTGCAGATTGAACTTCAGAGCCGAGTGACACTATCAGTAACAACATTTCTAATGCATCTGGAGTCTAGTCGGTGCTTCCCGTTGTTGTTACTCTTTTTTGAGGCATTCTACTAAACAAAAGATAACCGGAATAAGAATGATATCAATAAGTATAAATGCCCTGTTCTTCTTAAAATGATTAAAGAAAATGCTTAATAGAAAATGCTTCATTTAAGCATGTTTAAACAATGGTGATATCTAAAGTTATGGTAATTCACGATGAATGATAATGATGGATGAATGATGAATGAAATATAGAATAATGATGAGAATTGAATAAGTGGTAAGAAACAACAAAGTAGATAACGGGATGCCTTTGTATTTAAACAACTTGCCTTAGTACTTTACATAGTCAAGAATGCATCTTCGACAAGTATTTTGATTATAACCACACATCCCGTGGCGAGTAAAGCTAAAAAAACACCACTGAAATTTTAACTAGAAACTGGGCTCTACAGAGTCTACGACATCTGCGTATATTGATCTCAGAGCTCACGCAGCATGGTAGCTTCAATGTTACATTACAGTATTCTATGGTCATAATCATCGTACACATGCTTCTAGGTGACGAGAGTATGTCACCTTATGACCTCTACTAATCAACTCACTGCTACTTCAGTGTAATCACATACGTAGCTATAGACTATGCTAGTAACATTTCTCCTATGTGTGAGATAAATCACTATTATGCTTACTTCTATCTAGGTAAAACTCTTCACAGTCATCACAGTATCTAGCTAGAAGATATGTTAGCCATAGTAACTTACTAGGCGAGATCTGCTCAATGATTAAGAGCGTCAAAACTCTCGTGAGGTCAATGTTATCTGTTCTTTCTTATCACAGGTGTGGGGTTTTTTCATTTAATGCCGCTAGCTCCCTCAAACGTTACTAAAATGACGCGAGTTCTGAATGAGATGGCCCGAGACGGTGATAACAATAAATTCCAAACGACCTCTTAACTGATACCAGTTTATACTCATGCTGTATCTTCACAACTACGTTACAGACGCAAACTGGATTCTCATTCAACATACAGCATATCTCTCATTCACTTACACCCTATGACATCTATTGCTCTTCGTCTAAGCGCACTCGAGTTGTCTGTATGACTTTCGAGTAGAGTCGTGTTCACTATCATTGCTCTAAGCTACCTCAATCAAGCTCTGCACGGTTCGCGAGATTCTAGCATGTAGTGTATAATAGGAGAGGAAAAGGTGATCATATGTCGTGTTGCAGCGAGTCTCTTTCATTATATGAAGGCGCGAGCAAGTCCTACATCTAGACTCATATCACAGGCTCTTGCCTTCAGACAATTTTAGTTCAGTGTATACGACATAATCTCCGCGCTGGAGGTTCTTCAGGTGATCTTTTCTTTACGACTTCAGCAATGTTCTCAGCATCAAAGTTTCTTATATACCACTGACAGCGAGAGCCATCGGGAACATATCAGAATATGACGAGTGTAGGTCTATGTGTAGCAAGACTCTTAAGCTGCATCTATACATCCCACTATAAATTAGAACTCATTCTTCTATATACAATGTCTTAGGTCTTTCAACCTGAGAATATTTCAACAGGACTATAATGAGCGGAGTTTCTTTCCCAAGTGACAATACCGTAGCGAGACATATTGGGTAACACAAACACATGCCTACTCAACGATACTTATGAGAACTAGCACATGATAGGTCATACTGCGGACCCTAATGAACCACGGATTGCAACATAGCAACAGTCGTTCTCTCTAACATTTACTCCTACATCCTAAATAGACTATCTAATTACATTCTATTTGCGTCAACAACTAATAGATATCCATTATGTAACTTTACATACCAGTTCCGAGATATATGGCGGCAGCGGAGGACTTTCTTGGATGGAAAAAGAAAAGTAGTCTTATAGTTAAGGTTTAAGCCATAGTATCTCTACATATGATTGGCGTACATCTCTATAGATACTCAATCTAGTCTCGCGCAGCGTATAATCTTCCCAAATAATACTTTCGCTCCATATGACTTCCTTTGGGTAATACTCCCCAAATAATTTTTCCCTTTAATAATGTGCATCTTTGGGTAATTATCTCCATATTTCTTTTGAATGTCTCTCCGTTTGTAAATTACTTCTAGATAATTTCCTTTATATCTCCTTCTGTGAGATGTCACACTATATCACTGACCTCTACATATGGGGCGATCAACGCTCTCATGGAATACTCTACTCTTCATGTGGAAGTTATCTCTCCTAACTATTCAGTCTCTTATCTCTACAGTATCTCTGATGTATTTTGCGGGAACACATCTACATCTTTTAAATCGTCCATGCATTAGTCATATAACTGTCAAGAGCGTCACATCACACACAGACACACATGGACTATTGGCGGTCTCGTATCACTTTTGGAAGGGGAGAAGAGATATAAATCTCCTAGGCACACATTAGATACACTCTCTGGTTTGTTTATTGTTTATCAGTGTAGGCGATGATCTCATTCAAGATACTTTTTTGAGTACTAGATGATCTGATTTTTTAACATCAATATCATCTATGACATTTGCTTTAGTGATATGTAATGCTTGCTGCTGTTAGATTGTTGGTTGCATTTCGTCAGACATTTCTGGGAGGTTTTATTGTAACATTGGTTTATCTGTTATATTGTGTAGAGAAAGATGTGTTGAGACAGATCACACACACACATCTTAATTGTGTATATATTTGAGAAAGTTTCTACGACACTTGATAAGTCAATTGGAGATGTATAGACACATATGGTGACATGTTGTGAGGATTGGAGATTAGTTAGGTGGCACCGAGAGTTGATATGGGACTGATCATGACTCAATCTATCGATATCTACAAGGTTCAATTCATTGCTGACGATGAGTGGTGTCACACTAGTTCTTTCGTTGAGTTCCTGTTGTGAGGAGGGTGATGAGATTTTTATAGTTTTAAGGTTTAGGTTGTTTTAAGTGGTGTGTGGGTGTGTACACACACAGGGAGGTAGGCTGTTATTACAGTGTGTGTAATATCACACATTTGAACTACGAGATAACTCTCTGTATGAGTTGATATGTACAGGGTGGATTGTCATTGTGAGGTTTACTGGCACATATTTGGTGTGAACGTAGGTACTCATTGATTTTGAGTGGAGTTAGGAGAGTATCACTTAGTAGTTTAGACGTCTATTTGTGAGTGTGAGATTTACGTGTGTTTGTTATAGGTGAGAACACGAGTACGGAGATGGGATTGGTCGTGGGAGCAAGGGGTCTACACAATAACGTCACTGAAACGATAGGGAGTGCATTATACACTAGACATTGATGGAGATGACTCTTAGAGAAGGGTTATAATATTTTAAATAGTATGATGATTTAATGTATGGGGGTTTACTACAGGGCTTAAGTCATTTGGTTGTTTCAAGTACTTAGAGGTTACGTGATAGTGTGACACTGTTGCATCAAGTGTGTCTGGTAGAAGGAGCACAATGGGACATCTGTAGGGCATTGGGGAGGTCGCATAGTGGTAGGCGTGTGCGATATGAGTTTTGGGTATATGCTTTAGTACAATACGATTCGTGTTAGAGGCAGACTTGAGTGTGTTTTGTAGTGATTAATATCTATTTTGCATAAGACATTGTGTAAAATGTTAGTTAGACATGACACTCATGAGGGCTTTTGGAGTCTGTAGGATGAGGGCACAGTTTAGGGGTGAGTCTTGGGGTGTGTGTGTTTTCTGTTTTTGGAGTGAGATGAGTGGTGGATAGGAGTTTATAGACACACACACAACTGGGATTTTACACGCAGAGAGAGAGAGCGACATTGTGAGAGATAATCTCTTCTAAGTGGTGTTCTCTCTATGGGTGGATGTTTTCTTATAGGTATAATTTGGGGATGGTGGTGACACATCTAACTTGTGTCTTAACAATATTTTCAATGTGACATGGGAGTGTGTGAGACGCACGCGTAGTGGATTATGGGGTCTTTAGCATGTAGGTTTGGCGGAGGCAGATGTGATATGGGGGGCACATGAGTGTTTTATAAGAGGACAGGGCATGTATGTTCTCAGAGTAGAGTTTTGGGAGCGTTATGATCACGTTGTCGGGGTTGTGCTGGGATCACAGATCATCTCATCATTAGTCTGTGTACAGTATGAGTTTGTGTTATATCTTAGAGTACTTGCGTGTGTACTGGTTTATGGGGAGTGGTTCACATGAGACGGGGTTCAATAGAGGGATATTTCTAGGTAGTAGGATGGGGGTTGTGTAGATGGATATCACGGGATTCTACGACACACTGGTTACGACTGGGTAGAGTGAAATGTGTATTATTCAAGATGTGAGTGCTAACTGCGAACTTGGTGAACAGGAACAGTGTGAGTATATCTAACAGGGAAGAGGACTTCAATATACGTGTGGTGTAGACTTACTATTGTACTATATGGGTTAGGTGCAACTTACGACGTATGATACTCAACAGTGAATATAGAAAAGTGGACGTTAAAAATCAGCAGTGTCGGGAGTGGACAATAGTGCGATGTTTTTGGTATAGGGGTGGAAGTGGTGGGTGTATGGTGGATGGTTTTGTTAGTTTGTTTAGAAAGGGATGGTGTGTTTGGTGTATTCTTATTGTAATTTTTGATGATTATGTGGGGTTATGGGATTGTATGGGTATGTTGGGGTTTTGTTAGTTTTGTTGTGTTGGTTATATTTGAATTGGGTGTTTAGGTTAGGTGGGGGTTTGAGTTTTATTTAGGGGATGTGTTGGGGGGTTTTGGTTTTAGAGTGGGTTGGTTTGGGGAATTGTTTTGGTTAGGTGTTAGGTGCTTGGTAGGTTGGTTTATTGTTTGTAGGTGGTGTTGGTGGTGTTATTTTGGGTTAATTGGTTGTTGTTAATTTTGTTTTGTTTTTTAATGGTTTTTTGGGGTTTAGGGGGTTAGGGTTGGGTGATTTTAGGATGTGTATAGGTGGGGGGGTGGGATTTGAGGGTGTGTGGGGTGGTGTTGATTGTTATGTTGTTTTTTTTTAAGGTTTATGGTGATTTGGTTTTGGGATTTAAGGGGGGGTGAGTTGGAGGTGTTGTGGGGTTTTTAGTGATGTAGAGGGAGTAGTATTGTTGTTTAGAATATAGGATTAGGGTTAATGGTGAAAGGAGGGTTATGAGTGGTGTTGAAGTGTTCTATGTTGGGTATTTGGTGTGAGGAATTTAGGGTTGTTAGTAAGAAGATGGGGTGGCAGTTTGAATGATCAAACAAGCCACTATTTATACCCTATTTTCAAAGTGTGACAAGAAAAATTATGAGCTGTGCTTGACACATAGAGGTCTTAGTAGGGGATTTATATAAGCTAGAAATTTCAGGTGTGGAGGTCTAGGAAAGTAGATTGATGTGTTGGATGTGTTTGGTGCTTGCCGCGGCTGAAGTAAGGCAAAAGAGAGGTCATGTGCTCACAATTTGACGCAAGGAGATGGCTAGTACCAGCTGGGTATGCAGCTTGAGGGTTTCTAGAATAGTGTTCACATAATAATTTTGCACATTGGAATGGTTTAAATGGTCAAAATTGATGTGAATGGGTTCGGAGCTATTTTGGGGTTCGACTATGGTCTTCATAAGTTTTATCAAGCTTACATTATCAGTGATGTAACTGTGATTAAGGATAAGTTAATATATGGTAGGCCAAGGTCTGATATAGGAAGGATTAGCAAAGATTAGCAATTGGTTTGGGTTAAAACTTATTAGAATTGAAGAAATGAGGTCACGGGTTCAAATAGGGCTCGTTTAGGGTTTTCTTGACTTTCTTGGCTTATATTTTGCATACTCTTGATTAAGGATGATGGAATAAAAATCCTAGGGCTTATATAAAGTATTATCAATGAAGTTTGGTCGTTGGTTTAAGTTAAAATAGGTTGAAATTGAAAGAATAAGCCGTGGCTTGGAATTAGGGCTCAGTATAACATATTTATATAAAGCCTAGGATTTTTTATTTCCATATCCTTAATCAAGATTAATGCAAATATAAGCCAAGAAAGTCAAGAAAACAACGAGCCATATCTGAACCCGTGACCTCATTTTTCTGCAATTCTATAAGTTTAAACCCAAACCAATTGCTATATTTGCTTAATCCTTCCTATATCAGACCTTGGCAAACATATATTAACTATCCATAATCAAGATACACACGAAATGTAAGCTTGAAAACTTATGATACCATATCCGAACCCAAAATAGCCCGAACCCTTCACATCAATTTTTGACTTCCAGTTTAAACCATTCAAGTGCAAAAATATTATGTAACACTATTCTAGAAACTCACAAGCTGCTTACCCAGCCTGGTTAGGACATCCCTTGGTCAAAATTGAGAGCGACATGACCTCTCTCTTGCTTACTTCCCCGCGGCAAGCACCAACACATCAAACACATCAATCTACTTCCTGACCTCCACAAGCTGAATTTCTAGCTTATATAAATCCCCTACTAGACCTCCTATGTGTCAAGATCAGATCTTAAGCCTTGCTTGCTCACCACTCTTGAAAATGGGTATAAATAGGGGCTTTGTGTGTTCATTCAAACTCGCACCCCCCATCTTCTTACTATAACCCTTAAGGCAGCAATCCTTTGCTCCCATATGATCCTAGGATCATAAAAGACGTTCAAGAAGCAAAGCCTTGAAGAAAACGAAGCCCGAGAGTCGTTACTCTAGCCGTACGAAGCCGAAAGCCTCGATTTCAACCCATTCCTAAGCCATAAGCTCAAACCAGGTTCTCTAAACTTATAATCTGCTCATGTAATGTTATAATGTTCATATGATCTTGATAAATCATAATATAAAGCTTTGAACTGCAAAAACCTAAGTGTTATGCATTATTGATCCAAAAGCCGTACACCCGAAACCCTAATTTCATGTTTTTACTTAAATTCACCTGCCATGTATCTCTCCCAAAACTTGTACACCCCCTTTCGCGTTATAATACCAATCCTAATAAGCTATTATAATGTTAAAATAAGTACTTGTGTATAATTCATACACAAGATAATTTGACCTTAAAAGCCACGCGTATGTTCATTTTAAAAAACCCTAATAGACCCGTTATGTTTCCTAGCTTAACAAATCGTCTAACTTGAAAACTTTCATTTGTGTAAAATCTTCATATTTTTAGTTTATTCATAACTGTTATAAATGTCTATTGAAATGTTAAATAAGCTTGCATGCAACTTGAGAGCATGTTTTGGTAATTAATAATCCATCAAGGGGTATATATGCGTAAATTTTCTATAACATAAAAGGACTAAAAGTGTCATTTTAACAAGTTAAAACTACAGGTATCATTTATGTCATTTCCCAAAGTCCAAAGGTTTATTTTGATAACAATAATAAGTTAAATGGACAAAGTCGTAACAGTACAACAACTCAGGGTCCTAGTATTGCAATTTTGCCAAACGCAAGGGTCTAAAAGTAACATTTTGAAAAAGTATAAAACAACATTTCAAAACATTTACCATGACATAACTTTAAATTAACGCTTTGACGTGCTTAACATTCCCATATTGAAATAAAAATGCTTAAAACTACTTATGTTAAACTAATAAAAGTCATTCATCATCGATGTGCTTTCAAAAATCATGTCCCGGATTCATATCATACCACAATACTAGGGAGCTTCATATTAAGGAGTTTCATCTTGGTATTACATTCTGACTGAGTTGTTAGCGGTTTATATGATTAAAGTGCCGCTATCTCACTCAAACGTTTACTGAATGACTTCTGAATTATGAATGGCCTGAACGTGTTATGATAATTTTAATATCAAAACCGACATCATAGTAAAATCTTACATTCAATCAACACTAAACTTGACATAAATTAAGGCCCCCCAACAGGGTTGCCCGTGACAACGAAGCCGTTACTTTCATTTCATATACATTTGCTATCAATTTCCCTATAACTGTTCAGGTGGTTTGTTCATAGCCTCGCATTTCAATCTTTTTATAAACCCGCGAGGGGGATACATGCTATAAACAAGAATGCAATTATTTCTGTATGCAATTTCAATTTACTATTGCCTAAGTAACTGCTTTGCCTTTAAGTCCCCATAATCATGAACCGTTAATTACTCTCCGTAGTAAGCGCGAATGATGTGAATAGATCTATTTGGGCTGGACTCCCCGTTAGGTAAAACCAGTAAACGTTGTAAACCAATTGCACATCATTAGAAATCACGCTGGTATTCTGGAAAGGTACCCGCAGGTGCTATAACGTACACCAACCCTAAGGCTTCGGATTACATGAGCATAAATGGCAATAATAAAAATGTTTTCAATACTGGAGTTGTAATATCAAGAGTAAACCAAATATCGCATATTGCATTTAAATTTTTTACGTTATACCTATGGATTTCACTCAACCTTTGTGTTGACTTTTTAGCATGTTTTATCTCAGGTAACTAATGGCACGGAGTGGCGAGGACATGAAGATGGAAAAACCGTTATACATTCACCGGGACTTGTAAATACAGGATGTTGGCGGACCTACTTCTTTGTAAAAACTCTGAAGAAATAAGTGAATGATAACTTATTTCATAAACGAGCTCTTTTTGAAATTCGTTTGTCTATGATATGATTGTTGTAACCTTGAAGTAATACCCCAGGAATTAGCTATCCGCTGCAATATGTAAATAAAGGTGGAGTACAGATTATGTATCAAGAGCCAACATTATACAGAAACAAGGTTAAAACATGCTTAACTATAGACTACTCTTTCTATATTTCCATCCAAGAAAGTCCTCGTGACCGCTATAACTCCAGGAATGTAAGTTAAAGTTATCATAACTATTAATATTACTAAAATAAATAACTTATGAATACTTTACTGCTGGGCTGATTAAGGCAGAACGATGTCTTTCCCCCCGAGACATCCTACTGGCAAATTTAGAGGATGTCTTTTCTTCAATTTCCAAACTAAGTTCCTCTGATTTTTCTCGAATTATGTCGCCTGTGCCTCTCCAGAGGAAAACTTACTATAAGGGTGTCTTCTAATTTATTTGGAATTGCCCGCTAGCTTCACCGACCTTTCTGTATATTTCCCCGATGATCCTTACATTAAAGCTTACAAGCTGTTCTATACTAAAAAATGCACCAATCCCGCCGTCCAATATCATACCTCCATAAAACTCAAGAATCCCTTTCTACAGAAGACTTCTTTCACCAACAAATCGATCTTCTTCTTCCCCGTTCCAACACTCAAACATTTGAGATGCGAAACGTCTCGAAAGTCAACTATCGAGCGACAGCGAAGATGGCAAAATTCAAGGGGTAATATCAATGTATCTAGAAAGAATCCCTCATGAAACGTTTTGAGAACAGATTGAAAACAGCATCGAAGGTATCTCGGTAAAAAGGAACTAATAAGATCATACCAACGTGATTTTTTGACGCCTTAGCAGCAGAAGTCAGCAAACTCATACTCAGATCATGCTAAACTCAGAGAAGGCAAAATAGGATCTAACCATAAGAGCTCCTTAGTCTCGCTACAGTAATCCACTGAACTTTAGCAGATAGTTATTAATAGACAAGGGAAACTCGGTCCACCAAGCAGATACCTAGAATTCTCATGACTTCCAACAGGCGAACATCTAGAACACGCATGAGATGATCATCAGTTCCATAGTAGTTAAAACATTTCAGTTTTTAGCTTACTAGCCATCTGGATGTGTGTATAAATAAAATACTTGTCAAATCTGACTATGGTATAAGTACTAAGGCCAAAGTGTTCTAAATACACAGAGCAACAACCGTCACTACTTATTGTATCATTACCACTGTTAATTCATCTCATCATTATTCCATCATTCATTCATCATCTCAGTCTCATGCATGACATTCATCATCATACCATTAACGCTTTAGATATCACTTATATTTGTTAAACATGCTTAGCATGAAGCAATTATTCTTTAAGCATTTCAACTTTAATCAGTTATAAAAAAGAACCGGCATTATACATGCTGATATCTCATTCTTACATTACGTTTTATCTTTCGTTAGTAACAATGCCTCCAAAAAGTAGTATCAACAACGGAAGCACCGACTATACTGCCAGATGCATTAGAAAGGTTAGTTACTGATAGTGTCAACCTCGGCTCTAGAAGCACAAGCATAGCAGACAATGGCAAGTCTGCTATAATTCCTGACATGGAACACCGTCGCGTCTACTAGAACTCCTCAGTGAAACGGAAACTCTAAAGAGGTTCATCAGCTGTCAACCTTTCTACTTTAATGAGGATACGGAAGATAGCAGTCTTAGGCCTTAATGCGCTGGTTTGAACGAACCAAATCAAGTATTCTCCCGTAGGCATGTATGCCGAAGAGAATAAGAGTAACATCTTTTGGCTACTGTAGCTTTAAACTGATGAGCCTGATCACCGGTGGAATGCACAAGCCACCTATGGGAAATAGATCAAGCAAATACAAAATCACCTGGACTGAGTTAAAAAGGATTCTTGACAACAGTTTATCCCGAACTGAATCATGAAGATGGAAGAAGAACATTTACAATCTGATTGAAGGGAAATTGAGTCTAAACCATATGTTAGAAGGATACCAAGAATTTAACGGTATCCCTATGTCCAAACATGGTGACACAAACAACGAAAAACAACTTGGAAGCTTTCATTTTGGAGGGGGGGGCGGCGAAAAACTATCGTCGAAGCATTGAAGGAAAGATGTGTACTTGCACTCTTAAACCTTCAAACTTTGAGAGAAGCCATCAACATACCCAAAGGCTAATGGATCAAGTAACTAAGGCAATGCACCAATTACAAGGTATACAAGGATGATAACAAAAGAAATTTGACACAGAAGAACCTCACACAAGCCTCCGTAGCAACAACAACTACAGTTAACACCACAATTGCTACAACAATCACAACAACAAAACCATAAGGCAAGTAAGGCTGGTATAGCGCTATGCTGTACTCAATCCAAGAAAAAGTGTATGGATATGCAGAGATCTCCCTTTGGCAAGAGATGCAATTCTATCAACAACAGAGCGCTTGTACTGGCAAAATGTAATATTTTGCAACAAGGTGGCCATTTGAGTAAGAACTGCCGAAATAAGAAGCCAAGCCACTGAAGTAATCAACTACCAGTGACGTGTATTGTCATGCTGTGGAGAAAAAAGGGGCATTATACATAATCAGTGCGCAAGACCAAACATCAATGCCCGAAGAGCCACATGCTTGAAAGATAGAATTGCTTTAACAAGACCCAAACTAATGTTACAGGGATATTTTCTATTAATCAGCATTAGTGCAAAGTATTGCTTAATTCGCGTGAGCTGATATGAAGCTTTATAACCATATCGCTTGTCATCTAAGCTAAAAAATTCCGTCTATTACAATAATACTCTATTTTACGAAACAAATGGACAGACGGACAAACTTAGTAAGCACAACACTGTTTATAAAGTCTGACACTCTAACTCTGCTAACCAGCCTTTCAGAAATCGATCTCATGCCAATTAAGACTGGTAGTTTCGAGACGTTGTCATCGGTATGGACCTGGTATCAATCCAAGTCCCCCCTCATGGCTCTCTGTGATGAAAACGTCGTTCCACTATGCCAATCAACGGTAAAACTTTAATCATACGAGGTGATCGAAGTGAAAACTCGACTAAATCACATATCATAGTATAACAACCGAAAGTATATATCCGAGGTTGTCCAAGTTTTCATGATATCAAGTATGGAGAAAGAATCCAGATGAGAAAAAACTATGAAAGACATTCCCGTAGATCAAAGTAAGTCCCATATGTTTTTCCTGAAGATCTACCTGTCTCATCTCCCGTTCGCACAGTAGAATTCCAAATCCCCTTAATCCAACACCACCCCCCCTCCCCAACCGGAGCAGGCACCTGTAGCCTCGAACACCTTATAGATTAGCTCCTCAGAAATGCATTAGTTTTATCTAAACAACTTCAAGAACTAACCGACCGAGGTTTCATTCGACCAAGTACATCGCCTTGGGGAGCTCCTGTCTTATTTGTTAAAAAGAAGGACGGATCTTTCAGAATGTGTATCGATTACCGAGAGTTGAATAAACTTACCATAAAGAATCATTATCCATTACCAAGGATCGATGACTTATTCGATCAACTTCCAAGTTCAAGAGTTTATAAAAATCGACTTAAGTATCAGTTATCATCACTGAGAGTAAGGAAAAGAGATCCCTAAGACTGCTTTCAGAACAAGATACGGACACTATGAATTTCAAGTCATGCCATTTGGTTTAACAAACGCACCTGTTGTATTCATGGATCTCATGAATCGTGTTATGTAAACCATATCTGGATAAATTCGTAATAGAGTTTTATGATGATATTCTTATCTATACTCGCAACGAGAAGAAACATGGCAAATCATCTCAGAATTATATGGAATAACTCTGAAAAGAGAAATTGTATGCCAAGTTCTCTAAATGTGATTTCTGGATTCATATCGTGCAATTTCTTAGACATCTCATCGATAGTCAAGGACTTCATGTTGACCCTGCCAAGATCGAGCGTTAAGAATTGGGACATCCTCGTCACTACCACCACAGCACTGCGATAAGTCTGTAGGACTCGCCGGCTATTACCGAAGATTTTCGAAGGTTTTTCGAAATTGCAAAGCCTTTGACTAAATTACCAAAAAAACAATAGTTATATATCTGGGGCGAAGAACAATCAGCTATTCAACTCCTTAAACAAAAACTCTGTAAAAGCACCCATCTTAGCATACCAAAAGGAAACGATAAATTTGATCGTTTACTGTGAATGCATCACTTCAAGGGATTAGGAGCTGTATTAATGCAAAAGAGAAAAAGTCATTGCTTGCATCCTTGACAACTCAAACCTCATGAAGAAAACTATACCACTCCATGATGCTTGTAATTAAGGAGCAGTAATATTCGCTCTTAACATCTGGAGACATTTACTATTTAAATTCTATACGGTACAAAGTGTACAGTTTTCACTGATCACAAAAGCCTTCAACATATTCTTCGTCAAAAAGAATTGAATATGAGGCAACGCCGATGGTTAGAATTACTCGCAGATTATGAAATTTGTGGAGATATTGTTATCATCCCGAAAGCAAATGTTGTAGCAGATGCATTAAGCCCGAAAGAAACGAATCAAACCCTACCCGAGTTCGAGCATTAATCTTAACCATTCATTCCAAAATAACCATCTCAATTCCTCGAACCCAGAGTGAAGCCCTCAAAGAAAGAAAATGCAAAATGAAACCTACAAGGAAATGGACAAAATCAATTGAAAATCATCTAATGGAACTCGTTGTATCAAAAACCGAAGTTGGTTACCACTTTTTCGGTTTTGAGAGACTTAATCCCCATAGCGATGAGTCCATAAATCAAAATAATCTATTCACCTGGTTTCTGATAAAATGTACATGATTTAAAGAAACTCTATAGGTGGCCTAACAGAAAGGCAATCATCGCAGAATATGAGCAAGTGTTTTGACATGTTCTAGAGTTAAAAGCAGAATGTCAAAAGCCATCCGCTTGTTGGTACAACCGAAATCCTATTGGAAATGGGAGAGGATAGACAATGGAATTCGTTACAAAGTCAACCCAAAACCTCAACCGGACTAATGCCATATGGGTCATGTCGATCAGTCTTGACCAAATTAACTCATTTCATTCCCTTGCGAGCGACGGATAGTAATGAACTCTTATGAGGTTTATACATCAAAGAAATAGTCTCTCGACATGGCGTGCCAATCTCTATCATCTCGGATCATGACAGTCACTTCACATCCAGATTCTCGCAATCATTGCACAATGCTTTGGGTACTCAACTAGACATGAATACAACATATCATCCTGAAACTGATGGACAAAGTGAAAGAACCATCCAAACACTCGAAGACATGCTACGAGCTTGTGTTATAGATTTCGGGAAAGGATGGGATAAACATTTACCATTGGTAGAATTTTCGTACAATAACAGTTATCATGCCAGTATCAAGGCAGCACCGTTCGAAGCACTTTATGGATGAAAGTGTAGATCACCTGTTTGCTGGGCCGAAGTTGGAGATTCTCAACTCACAGGACCAGAAATAATTCAAGAAACCACTGAAAAGATCGTACAAATTCGTCAACGCTTGCAAGCTGCAAGAGATCGACAAAGAAGTTACGCCAATATAAGGCGAAAGCCTTTAGAATTTCAAGTTGGCGATCGTGTTATGTTAAAAGTATCACCCCGTAAGGGTATCTTTCGATTCGGAAAACGAGGAAAGCTTAATCCCCGATACATTGGACCATTCAAAATCCTTCACGAATTAGCCCAGTACTTACAAACCTAGAGCTTCCTGAAGAGCTTCATAGTATCTACAATACTTTCCACGTTTTGAATCTCAAGAAATGCTTATCCGACGATCTCTTATTATTCCAATAAAAGAACTTCAACTCGATGACAAACTCAACTTTGTAGAAGAACCATTGGAAGTTATGGACCGTGAGATCAAGCAACTCAAGCGAAGTCGTATTCCTATAATCAAAGTACGATGGAACTCTAAAAGAGGAACACAGTAATACCTAGGAACGCGAAGATGAAATTCGTGCCAAATATCCTCATTTATTTTCAATCATCACTTCAAGTTCAATTAAATCTCGGGACGAGATTTCTTTAAGGGGTGGAGACTATAACAACCCGCAATTTTCATAAATGTAAATATCCATCTATTAAGTTGATGATGTACAATCTATCAGTTATATATGAACTCACCTTTTTCAGGGAAATTTTTCGCTTTATTACATTACTTACTTTGCCAATATCTCAATGTGCAACATTTCTTGCATAACTAAAGTTAACGGGCTCAGGCAACCTATCTATGGCAATCCTATCTTCATATATGTCAAGCAATCATCATAATAATCAAGCAAATATCATAGATTTCATTTTACAAAAAAGTACATTATTCCTAAAATGTACCATTCCAACGTTATATCAAAATGGCTTTAACCGTTATCGGATGCTCTAAAAACCCTAATACCATGAAGGATTAAACATCTAAAGTGAATGCACAGATACAAAAGCATATGTACAAGCAATATAAACATCTCATATGAAATATAGAAATCACTCAACTCAAAGCACAAATCTCTTCAACCAAAGTAATAAATCTCAAAAAGCTCAATGTACAAGTACATTAACATGATTCTCTAAAAATAAGCCGTTTTACCTCTGTTTTCATTCTTAATTTCTCACACCACTGTGTACAAGCGTAATACACTCATTATAGCAATGTAAAAACCCATAAATATTCTATTCATAAGCTTCCATACATCTTTTTATATCTCAAAACCCTAATTCAAACCCTAAACCCCAAAAAACGAGCTAGTTCTAAATATGAACCCGTTCTTTTATTTTTAATCCATTGTATATCTCAAAAAACCCCTCTTAAAAAGTTTGTAGTAACAAATTACAACATTTTAAATCATATTCCATCATCAATTCATCATTCTACTTCACTAACACAATAAACGAAATCCAGAAAACCCTAATATGTACCCTAATATATTTTTGACCCAATTTTACTCATTTTTCAGACGCATGCTCATTCTCAAGTAAGTCAACCAAGAAGTCATTGTGAAACCCATAAAAGATTTACAAACCTTTATCTATCATTAACCATCCTTTCTTTAACAATGTACAAGAATTACAAAGCTAGAAAACCCTAAAAGTATAATACGAGCCCTAATTCCAAGCTACGGCTTATTCTTTCAATTTCAACCTATTTAACTTAACCAAAGAACCAAAATTCATTTATAATACTTTATATAAGCCCTAGGATTTGTATTCCATCATTCTTAATCAAGAGTATGCAAAATATAAGCCAAGAAAGTCAAGAAAACCCTAAACGAGCCCTATTTGAACCCGTGACCTCATTTCTTCAATTCTAATCCGTTTTAACCCAAACCAATTGCTAATCTTTGCTAATCCTTCCTATATCAGACCTTGGCTACATATATTAACTTGCCATAATCAGTACACACGAAATGTAAGCTTGAAAACTTGTGAAACCCTAGTCGAACTCTAAAACAGCCCGAACCCCTTCACCACAATTTGACCATTTTTAAACCATTCCAAGTGCAAAACTCTTATGTGAACCTCTTCTAGAAACCCTCAAGCTGCTTATCCACCTGCTTAGACCATTCCTTGGTCAAAATTGAGAGCACATGGCCTCTCTTTTGCTTACTTCAGCCGCGGCAAGCACCAAACAACATCCAACACATCAATCTACTTTCCTAGACCTCCACACCTGAATTTATAGCTTATACACAGTCCCCTACTAGACCTCCTATGTGTCAAGACAGATCTGAAGCTTGCTTGCTCACCACTCTTGAAAATAGGTATAAATAGGGGCTTTGTGTGTTCATTCAAACTCGCACCCCCATCTTCTTACTTTAACCCTTAAGGCAGCAATCCTTTGCTCCCATATGATCCTAGGATCATAAAAGACATTCAAGAAGCGAATCCTTGAAGAAAACGAAGCCCGAGAGTCGTTACTCTAGCCGTACGAAGCCGAAAGCCTCGATTTCAACCCATTCCTAAGCCATAAGCTCAAACCAGGTTCTCTAAACTTATAATCTGCTCATGTAACGTTATAATGTTCATATGATCTTGATAAAATCATAATATAAAGCTTTGAACTCAAAAACCTAAGTGTTATGCCTTTTTGATCCAAACCGTACACTCGAATCCCTAATTTCATGTTTTTACTTAAATTATGGGTTAAACTTGTAAACTTTTGTTATAATCAATCCTAATAAGCTATTATAATGTTAAAATAAGTACTTTGATAAGTTATAAGAGAATTTGACCTTAAAACCCGCGCGTTTTCATTTTAAAACCCTAATATGACCCGTTTTACTTCCTAGCTTAACGAATCGTTAATTTAAACTTGCATTGTGTTAAATCTCATATTTTAGTTTATTATAACTTATAAATGTCTATTGAAATGTTAAAATAAGCTTGCATGGCAATTTGGACATGTTTTGTAATTATAATCCATGCAAGGGGTATATATCGTAATTTTCAAAAACTTATAACTAAAAGGACTAAAAGTGTCATTTTATCAAAGTTATAACTCCAGGGATCATTTATGTCACTTTCCAAAGTCCAAGGTTTATTTTGTATATCAATAAAAGTTGAAGGACCAAAGTCGTAAAAGTGCAAACCCTAGGGGTCTATTTGCAATTTTCCAAACCCCAGGGTCTAAAATGTAACATTTTGAAAAAGTATAAAAACACATTCAAAACATTACCAAACATAACTTTAATTAACGCTTGACGTGCTTAAAATTTTTCCAATATTGAAAAATGCATTAAAACTACTTATTGTTATAACTATTATATCATTCATCATCGATGTGCTTTCAAAAATCATGTCCCAGATCCATATCATACCACAATACTAAAGGGACTTCAATAATTAAGGAGTTTCATCTTGGTATTACGTTCTGACTGAGTTGTTGGGTTTACGATTTAAAGTGCCCTAGCTCCTCAAACGTTTACTGAATGACTTCTGAATTATGATGGCCCGAACGGTGTTATGATAATTTTAATATCAAAACCGACATCAATGTAAAATCTTACATATTCAATCAAACTAAGACTTGACATATATTACCCCAGGTTGCCCGTGACGAAGCCGTTACTTTCATTTCATATACATTTGCTATCAATTTCCCTATAACTGTTCAGGTGAGTTCATAGCCTCGCATTTCAATCTTTTTATAAACCCGCGAGGGGGATACATGCTATAAACATGAATGCAATTATTTCTGTATGCTATGATCAAATAACATGCCTAAGTAATTGCTTTGCCTTTAAGTCCCCATAATCATGAACCGTTAATTACTCTCCGTAGTAAGCGCGAATGATGTGAATAGATCTATTTGGGCTGGACTCCCCGTTGGTGTACCCAGTTACGTGTAACCAATTGCACATCATTAGAAATCACGCGGGTATTTTGGCAAAGGTACCGCAGGGCTATAACGTATCACATGCCCTAAGGCTTCGGATTCATGAGCTAATGGCAATAATAAATATGTTTTCAATACTAGGTGTATATCAACATAACCTAAATATCGCATTTGCATTCAAATTATATTACTTAAACCTATGGATTCACTCAACCTTTGTGTTGACTTTTTAGCATGTTTTATCTCAGGTAACTAATGGCACGGAGTGGCGAGGACATGAAGATGGAAAAACCGTTATCATTCACACTTTGTAAATACAGATGTTGGGACCTCTCTTTTTGTAAAAACTCTGAAGAAATAATGAATGATAACTTATTTTCCATAAAAGACACTTTTTATTCGTTTTCTATGATTATGACTGTTGTACCTTGAAGTAATACCCCAGATTAGCTTCCGTTGCTATATGTAAAAATGGGGGTGTTACTGCGTCATGAGTGACGCCCAAAGTGCTGAAAAGACTCATTATATCCAACACTTTTTGCACATGCTCATGAGCATCATCATCATGGTTTCCGGAAAAAGTGTTATCCCTCAAATCTCTCATGAATTGACCCTTGATCTCAAAACTAACATTATTCCAATATCATGTAATCTCCATGTAAGTGTATCGATAATCAACTTCCCCCCATTTCTTTAGATTTGATTTCTAAAGCAGCAAATTCATAAAAGGATAAGATATTATGAACTGAAATTAGTGTAAGATTCTTTCTTACACACAACTGTTTTTCGGGATCCATAAATGGAGTGCCTAATTTGGAGTTTGACCTCCTATTCATGTACCTAAAAATCACAATGAAAGATCAGTAGATTAAGCTAATAAAACAAAAACAAAAATAAAAATAGATTGAAAATGCTAAATTTTTTTAAACACAAAATAAATACAAAAACTCAAATTTTAAACCAATTTAGATCCACGACAATGGCGCCAAAAAGTTAATGCGTTTAGAAATGAACAATGTCTTAGGTGGCATGTGTGTTGTTCTGGTATCCTAATAGCATCAGGTTTGTGTACAAAAGGGTATTGACGCGCAAAGGAGATAAGATTCTAATGGCTTTGGTTTATTTTCTAAGCCAGTTTACCACCTCAGGTACTCCGTAATTTTATTCTCTTTTCCATTTCATGCATGTTATAAATTGCTACGTTTGATATGGCTTTCATGATATATATGATGTTCCGTTATAATCTCTGGAAACAATACATTTTAATGCAATGGTCACTATGAACATTCCATTTACATGTGCAAATGGCGGTTACAAATAGGTGCAGATCTTATTGGTATTGTGAACACTCTTCTAATAGGTTACGAGAAATGATTAGAAACTTGTTCAAGAATGCTTCTATGAATGAGGATGAGGGCATAGTAAAATAATTTTTTTATATTTTTGTTTTTTAACTTTTTTATAGTTATGTGGTAAAAGATAATTAACTGCCATCGTCGATTTCATTTATACTTGCAGCTCTTATCTGAGCCTCTTCCATCTGATCAAAGAGCTCAACGGATGCGGACAGGAGTTTATTTGTAGTTGGTGCAGTTAAGCAGATACACTTGGGCTTAGTGGGGTTGCCTAATAAGCTCTCATCTTCTAAGCAACTTAATTGTGTTAAGCTAGTCCATAGGGTAAATAATGAGCAGAGAAATTCTATAATTCACCGTTTTTGTTAACTATTTTTTATAGACACAAAAGAGTGCTTTGAGAATAGCGGTGGGAGCAACGCAGAAGTTTTACAACCCTCCTAGGCAGTGTACCTAATTGTTGTAGTGTAGTATAGGCAAGACACGGGGGATTATTATCGTTCTCTAGGGGAATAGTTTGGGTAGGCTCGAATTGTATGTTTACTAAGGTCTAAATATTGAAGGAAGCTTATTTTGTGTTTTTATATTTTTTAATAAAAGCAAGTAAAATCATAGGTTGAAATGAGGGGTTGATTAAACTACTTCCTATTCTATTCCTAGATTATGTCATAAAGTAAAGTGACGGAAAAAATCGTATGGTTAAACAAATGTGTTCATCTAATCATGCACAACTTTCATATCGGTTCTCTCTAGTTTTAATTGCCCTCAACTACTCGTTAGTGTAATGTGTAAGTATTTCCCTAATTCAGCAGCGGGTTGGTCAAGTCCGCTATCTACTCGTTAGTGTAATGTGTAAGTATTCCCTAAACTAATTCCTAACGCGCACACCACTAACAAGAAGCAATAATAAAAGAGATAATAAACTAGGTTTCATACAATCATAAGCAAACACAAATAAGTTTAGCCAATCATGTTAATTGAAAGCAAAGAATGATTAATCAAACAACACATAGACATATTGAATGATGAAAAGGGTTTAAAGAACTTCACTTCAATTGAACATGGAGTTACAATGAGTACCAAAGGGTTAAAAACCCTTAAAAATCGACCAATATCTCTGCTACAAAGTTATCCCACGAATACTCCATGTTTTTCCACACAAATATGAAAAATAAAGGGTTCTATATATAGATTTTGGGTCCCTGACGAGCGTCAATAATGGGCTTCTCTTGTGTCGGCATTGTGACCGGCGTCACAAAGCCTGGTGACGCCATGCCTTTAATCTATGGTGCCAAGATTTATTCCTGACGGTCTCCACGACCTAAGAAGTCACAAACTTGATTAAAAACTATCAACTTTCTAGGCAACATTGTTTTTTATTTTTTTGTTTTTTTTTTTTTTTTTTTTTTTTCTTTATTTATTTTTTTTATTTTTGTTGTGTTTTGGTGAAGGCCATTAGAAATGGAAGTCGTGGAACTTGAAAATTTGCAGTTCTTGTCTAGTTTCCTTCTTGAAATCGAGCCTTTGAGTCACGTGCTTTTTTCCCTCCAAATGCTTCCCAAATGCTAAAAACATAAAAATAAACGATTAAGTATATAATTTAGGCATATTTGCATGATTTTTAGAGGTTACATGGCCCATAAAAAAGTATATAAATTACACCTGCATCAAATAATCCTAACTTGAGATTGCTTTGTCCTCAAGCAAATAGCTTTTCTACCTATAAATAGCATTAGTCGGGGAATTTAACCTACTCAATAAAAGAAAAAATTTATGGTACAACCATAAAAAGATCCATCCTCGTAATTAAAAACACAGAAATTTATACACTAGCACTTCACATAAGTTTTTGGATTCTCTCTTTTGTACTCGGTTTAATAAATTAATTTATACAATATAGGAACCTATAGAAATTTTTTTAAACACTCACCTACATAGATTTACCAAAAGCTTAATAAAGGATTAAAAACTCCACTGATTTTGGCGTAAGCCCCTGTTTGTTTCCTACTTACTTGTGAAACAATAACTAACCAAGTTATCATTAACTAACTCATGGCTAGCACAGTAAATAAAAATTTGTTCTTTGAAATATTTTTGTACGTAAATATAACTAATAGGTAAAAAACACAAAAATAACTTGATTCAACGTTTAACTCCTTATCATTAAGATTAAACCCCATATAATGTCGGAAACTACAATGGTGATTGAATGACAATGTGTGTGTGTATCTCCTCACAAATAACTTTACCATAAACCAAAGTGATATGCAAAGTTAACTAAATGCTAAACCAACTGCAGCTTTGCTCAGGGACTTAGTAGATTTGGAGGAGTAGATGTATGTTTGTGAAAGTTACGACTTTGAATGCACAAACTTAACATCCACTCTGTTACAAGAGTTCTATTTATATTACCTAGGTAGGGTCACGAACCCAATAGGGTGGTAAAACACTAACCCAATCCTAATATGCTTAGTACATTTGTATTGCTTTGTCCTCTATTACAATCTATCAAGGTATGGACAAATGCTCTTTCCAAGTTCAGTCCTGACACTGAACTTGTCTTATACCCTCTTTAGGATAAGTTGACTTCAGGAGATAAGAGCTTGGACTTATCTGCTTTTAAACTATCCCGCCTATTCTTTAGTCTCTTGTCTTTAGGGTCTTCTAATTATTGAATATATGGGGCACAGTGAGTCTATTGCCATAACTTACGAACCCATCACCTCTTCTTGGCCAGGTTTATTCACTAGTACCATACATACTAAATGCCTAGAGTCTTTCTTGAGACTCAGGTGCGTAATCTGAAGGTAACTCACTGAGCGGACAATCACTTAGTGACCTTGAATTGTTAAATGATATTTACACTTAGGTTATTTTGTATTCAAATCCTAAGTAAGGAATCAGTGGGCAATGACATTGGCCCAACAATCTCCCCCTATTTGGATATAAATATAGCCTAAGTGTTTTATCAGTATGAGTGAGTAGATATAGCTTCTTCTCACACTGATTTATAGAAAGCCCATTTTAAGAAACTGATTCAACCAAAAGATAACTTCATTAAAACGATTACAAGGCCCCTATTATCTATTACAGAAAAGATAACAAGACTTAACATCATAAAGTAACTTAGTTTCATCTCATAACACTAAGGGCTTCCAACTTGATTTTCTTTGACGAAAGCTTCTCATGATCAGGTATTTCATAATGAGTTTCTTCCTGTTTCAAGCTTGAACCTTGCATTCTCCAAGTGACTTAACTATAGAGGCAGCTACAAGATATGACACAAGAGCTTACATCCCAACTTGTGATGTCAATCCAACTTAAATGCTTTGTCACTAAATTCATCAATGAAGAAGATCCCATACTCAGGATCTTTGATGACCATGTTGTTAACAAACGGAACATTTTCAGGGAGGGCTCGATGGCATTCCAATCCAAGAATTTTTATTTCAGGCTCAAGTTCCATGTGTTTCCTCTTCTTTCTTGAGGATTTAGATGAGGCTTGTTCAGGAGCAGGAGCAGGAGCAGGAGCAGGGAGTGCTGACTTGATTCCAAGTTCCTTAGGGATTTTTCTTATCCTTTCATACCTTTGGCTTAGTGAATAGTTCAAAAAGGTATGAAAGGATAAGAAAAATCCCTGAGGATATAGCAAAATGGTGAAAAGTTCAAAGTGGTGAAAAGTGATTAAAATCCCTTCATGTGACAACCTTCAATTTTCGGAACCCTAAATGACTATTTTTTCCTTTGACTTTTTGGGTTGACTCGACTTTTGACTTTTATTTTCAAGTGAAAACAATTATCGCATAACTGATAATTTTTTGGAACTTATTTTGAGAATAAATCATAATTATTATTACATAATTTTAATCATAAATTTTTTTTGACTTTTCAAATTGTCTGACTCGAAAACGAGATCAACGCGTACCGACACGAAACAAATTAGATCTTATTTATTTATCGTAATTTATTTAATAAAAATATTTATCATTTTGTTTAAAAACGTTTATTATTAACGTGAATATTCGAGTTAACGATTTATTTTATGAATAAAGTTTACCCGTAATATCGGAGTCTAGAATAAACAAAACGAATATTTTAAAATGAACATTACAAAATATTTACGAAATACGGTTGAGTGAATACTCATTTTCGATGGAAAAATTATTTGAAAAACAATGGCTCAAGTCTCGTCTTTTGAATCATCCGTTAACTCACTCAAACAAGTCCCGAACGATGGTTTTACAAAACTATACTAAATAATTACGTTTTCTACCCCAAACTATCTTACACCTTACACTTTCTTTTAAAACTTTTATATATATAAACAAATACTCATTTTTTTCTCATTCTCTCAAAAATAATTCACACACTAAATCAAAAAACTCTCCCATACACTTCTCCAATTTCCCGGCCAGCTGCGTCGCCGGAAAACTATTCCCAGTGGATTTTTCCGGCGAAATCTTTGCCCGCACTTCTCCCCCCTTTGTCGCATACACCAACAACCACAACAATC
This sequence comes from Tanacetum coccineum, assembly GCA_026074375.1. Taxonomy (NCBI): domain Eukaryota; kingdom Viridiplantae; phylum Streptophyta; class Magnoliopsida; order Asterales; family Asteraceae; genus Tanacetum; species Tanacetum coccineum. The sequence continues at coordinate 30,991 of BQNB010050752.1, forward strand.
CTAAAACACCCCAGACAAACCCGCCTCAAAACAGCAAACACCACCAACGACGAAACACGAAATAGAACCCCAAAAACCAACACAACACAACAAACCACCAACACAACAACCCAACACCCAGTCCCCGCCACCAAACAAACCAAGAACCGCCAACGGACCCTTAACAACACCATCCACGGCAACAACCACTGCCACCACACCACACCACCACTTCTATACCCCTCTCCACCGTGGCTCCACCCTCCGTCGCCACCCATCCCAAAACAGCCACCATGCAACCGCCGTTCCATCTCCAACCGCTCTATGGGGTACTCCACTAACCCTATCGCCACTTCGCGGAGCCACAGATTTCGCCACTCACCGACGACATCAAGCAATCTCACCGCCACTTTGGAAACGCCACTTACTGTCTAGTTAACCTCGAGTTTGGATTGGTTAAATGTTTTCTTAAAATCTAATAATAATTTGTATGGTTGAGTTGTTTTAGTAGTTTCATTTTAATTGATTTAGTTTTTATTTGTTCTTTGTTCGAATTGGTTTACACGCCCGCAAGGGGTGTTCGTTTCGCCACCGATTCGGTGTGGTTACGTACCACCACAGCCGCACCCTTGTGGTGTCGGGCTTGTGGTTATATCGATCCTTGCTCCTTTCTTTATTACTCGACCGACATGCACATCTAAATAAGGGATGTTTGTTTTACATCCGAATGCACCACTAAAAGTGGTGTTCGGTTTGGTTGATTACCATCACAGCCGCACCTTTGAGGTGTCGGGCTTGTGGTTTATTTTGTTCTTGGTTATATCGTCTTGTTTTTCTTCTTTATTACCCGACCGAGAAACACACCAAAAAGGGGTGTTCGCTGCTGCGTTTACAACCCCAAAAAGGGGTGTTCGCTGCTGCGTTTACAGCCCCAAAAAGGGGTGTTCGCTGCTGCGTTTACAGCCCCAAAAAGAGGTGTTCGCTGCTGCGTTTACAGCCCCAAAAAGGGGTGTTCGCTGCTGCGTTTACAGCCCCAAAAAGGGGTGTTAGCTGCTGCGTTTTACAGCCCAAAAAGGGTGTTCATTTCTGCGTTTTATAGCCCCGAATGGGTGCTTGTTTCTGCATTTAACTGCAGCCAACGTAGGCGTTTGGATCTGCGTTTTATAGCCCAGTTGGGGCGTTTGGTTCTGTGGTTGGCAGCAGTTAGGGCGCGTTTGGTTTAACTGCTGCACCACTAGGGTGCGTTTGGATTAACAAAAACCCCAAACAGGGTGTTTGGTTTTAACAGCCCTAAATAAGGGTGTGTTTGGTTTTGCTTATAATTGATGTTTATGTAAATATGACAAGTTAATTATTTACGAAACGCGTAAGTATTTGGGATATTGATTGATAAAAGTGGAAAATAATGTATTTTTATATACATGGAAACGTTGTATAAACGGTAAGGTCATGCCGAAATTTCTAAAAACTTATATACTTAGTATTTTTCATTTAAAACTTTTACTATATTAAAAACCCGATAAATGGGCAA
>BQNB010050752.1:37500-41358 GCA_026074375.1 Tanacetum coccineum
TTCCCAATAATTTTTGACTTAGAGCCTACTGTTAAGTTACATGGATGGATAGATATATGTCTAAGCTACATGTGGCTAATTGGATGGTTTATCAACTCCTCCGGATGAGGGAGTTATGGCCAAATTACTAAAACTAGTCAAAATCCGAGTCTCAGACTTCTTAGGGTGAAAAGTCCAAAAATTTGTACTATAACATATAAATATGCATAACTGTAGGTGATAGGTAAACATTTAAATTAAACATGAGCGGTGGTTTTAGCCTTTACGGATAAACGGTTTGGGAAATACGCCAATATTGGTGTTTGGTAGGAAAACTTGGGACTGTTGCAGACCAGCAGTATAAAAGGGTTAATTGCAGAAAACTTTTGGCCTGAGAAGGTCTAGATTATTTGATGGGGTTGTAGAAATAAGTTCAAGGTATATGTGTCGAGTTGGCTAGAGCCATATCTCCTCCGGATGAGTGAGATATGGCCGTTTTACGGAAACTAGTCAAGTCTGGAACATCATTTGGAAAAGGAGTTTAACTCCAGGTTAATACTCTAAAATGTAGGAGAGGAAAGCTAATATCAGTAGTAGACATCTTAAGCTAACATCTCCAAGTGGATTCACTTTAATAGCTATCACGGTTTAGGATTTATGACCGTTTCCGTAAAGGGTTTTGGTTTTGGGAATGATTCTGGTTTGGGTAGCAGGTACTAAAATGTTATTTCCCATTGCTTTGAAACTAATTATTTGATGAGGCTTAACTTTTTGAAAACTAGATTTAAAGGGCTTTCCAGAGGTGATTAAGTTGAGTTAAAAAGAGAATCTGAGTTAAAAACAGAATCTGAGTTTTACGTCTTGTTTTGAAATACAAAAGGTAAGGATACACATTAGTGAATCGAGAATTAATAAGCGAAACTTAATAGATGTTTATTTATGCATAAGCTCAGGTTAGACATTCACTTAGGGATAAAAATACTTGGGTTAAGTCGTAATGCAATGCCGTGCATATCTTGAAGACATATCTCATGATCACGTGTTTATTTTTACGTATTGACTTCTTTTATTATACTAAGACGCGTCACGTCTTCTAGGTGGTGCTTAGAAGTACTTTCCGCTCGTCCAAGGACTTATCTTACTTCTGCTCTACTTCTTCCTACGGTGAGTTCATAGCCTCGCATTTAAATCTTTTTATGTTTTAAAAACCCGCGAGGGAGATACATGCTTGTTTTAGAAAATCGAACACAGGTGATTTTATTATGTGAACGTTGCTATGAGTGTTATGTTGTGGCCCTTCCTTCATGAACCGTCAATCACCGCTAACCGGTGAACGCTGATGCAATAATAATAGATCTATTTTGGCCTAACGACCTGTCGGGCGTGTGTTCCTCGCGAGGGCATACGGAGACATATTGTATTTAGTATTAGGAGTGTGTAACATTATCACTCCGGGTTGGGCACATTAAAGTCGTTTACCATGACTCGTGAGCTTGTATTATGAAGTAGCACCCCAATGTTGTATTTCGCTGCGTTGTAAATTTGTGGGTGTTATAGTAGGTGTAAGTATTTCCTAATTCATGAACAGATTGCACGAATCCGCCGTCTATGTAATATTCTGTTTAGGCAATGCAAAAGTAAGGTAGTATGAAGACTATTAGAAGGCCTCTAAGAGTACATTAAAAGCATTCAAACACTTAAAAGGTGATCAACCATATTAGGGTAAGGTAGTATGAAGACTGTTACGATGGTATCCTTTCTACACAATCACGTTTCCCTATACGTCTTTGCAAGCAATTAAGAAGCTATTTTTCTAGAGCCTAACATGCACACCACCAACAAGAAGCAATATTAAAAGGATTTACAAACCAAGTTTCATGCAATCATAAGCAAACACTAATAAATCTAGCCCAACATGTTATAAGAAAGCAAAGAACAACAATTAATCAAACAATAAGACATATTGAATGATTAAAGGGATATAATGTCTTCACTTGATTAAAACATGAAGTCAAGGTAGATATAGGAGGGTTTAAGAACCTTAAAATCAACCTTACAACTAATAATAATCGTACTCTAAATATACTCCCGAGTTCCACCTGTTCCACACTTAAAACCTAAAATATGCGTTTGTATATATAGTAGAAGAGGCACGACGGATAAATACGACGACATGAAGCTTTCTTCCTAAATAGAATTTAAAGATGGGTCTGTAGGTATGAGACATTTCGGTGAGTTGTTTGTGCAAGTCTGGACGAAGAAAGGGAATATACCCAACAATTGGTAATGAACGGGGTCCTGGTGGCAGTGATGGTGCACCATTTGATGAGCTCAAAAAACTTTATATTGTACCATAACACCGTCAGAGTGAGCTCATCTTTGGTACTGCTCTTTATCACTTCCCACCACCATGATCCATAGTTGTTTGGTAGTGCCATATTTTGTTTGTAAATGATGCAAGTCAGATGGAAGCATTTATAGCCCAGGGTTGGGCCATTTAAGCTAATTTGTTAAAATCAGTAGCTTAAACACGTTTGATATTTTAATGTTTCTTTTTTATCTAGGTGGTTTATCTTGAATCATATGAAACCTCACATATAATTGATGATTAATCTAGATAAATATTAAATGCTAATTCGTTTTGCATGCTTTGAAAAATAGTGTATAAAATTAATATTGGAATCGTTGCAAGATAATTTATAAGGCATCACGTTGTTTACGGATTGAGATTATCTCATCTTTGATTTGAACATTATAAGCCATGTTAGCTTCAAGTGAAGGAAAATTTCATTATAAAACTATACAATTAGCAGGATTGCTCGGGTTATGGCATTGATTGCACCCGCCCGACCCTGACCCGACCTAACCCACCTGGGTTTCTATTAAATGCCCTTTCTCCCCCACTTAATTTTTATCTTTCTCTTACGTGTCTTCAATTCCCATACAGGTGTCCTCCCAAAAGATATATGGGTGTCCATTCTCACACATCACCTCCCTCAAATATTCCAGAACTATTCTTCCTCTATTTTTCTTTCTTCTTCAACACACTTCACACACTTTTATTAATCTAACCCACAAAGTCAGGTTGCGTTTTTTGGGGGAATCAGATAACGTACTCATCAGGTTGGTTACTTTTGCCTAACTTTTGTGTATTTATGATATGGATTGGTTTTAAGATTGTTGCATAAATCTATCCTTCAAATCTAAAAAAATTAGGGGTTTTGATTTTTGTGTTTTTTGTTAGATTCGTGGAGTTCGATTATGAATTATACGGCGGCGGTAGCGAAAGCCGTGTTGTCTTCTCATGAGGTAGGCTTTTTTTACATAATTTATGTGTATTAACCTAAGATATATACGATTTTTTAGAGAAAGTGATATAAGAAGAAAAATCTGTTTTATTGTGATTTTAGTTGCGTGTTATGATAAGCACTTTTAAATTAGCTTTCAATAAAGATATTTTATGTGGGTGTTTATTTTGGGTGAATAAGCTCATAAGCCGCAAAAAAAGCTGAAAGAAAACCAAAATTTTGGCTAAGCTAATAAAATTTTATGCCTTTTGGTTTCTTTACATCTTTAGGTAAGCAACTTAAACAATTGTATTTGATATTTCGTTTACCGTTGATATTTTGTAGTAAAAAGAAAGACTAGTGAGACATAAGAATATATCAAAGAAATTTGGGGGTTCAAATGGCTCAGTTTGGGGGTCAAATAGGAATTTCAGGCTGGACTTGCTAGATCTTTGCGAACAAAATGGGGTTTGAATTTGAGCGTTTTGTTGGACAGGTACATCCTCATTTGCTTTGATTATGTTAAGACAATATAGTGTCAATGAGTGCCGTTGAGTATTGACATAAATTTGTTTAGTAAAAAATTACGTCT
>BQNB010050753.1:0-41357 GCA_026074375.1 Tanacetum coccineum
CACACCTTGTCTTGCTAGGATCTCATTAATGTACAGTCTTGCCAACTTTTCTGTCTTGAAATCTTCACGGGCAGCTAGGAAATGAGCATATTTGGTCTGTCAATCGACTATGACCTAAATCGCGTCATGTCCGCTACTAGTTCTTGGTAATTTCACTATGATGTCTATAGTGATATTCTCCAATTTCCACTCGGGAATCTCTAGTTGTTGGAGCAATCCCGAGGGTTTCTGGTGTTCTTCTTTTACTTTAGAGCAAGTCAAGCACTTACTAACATACATAGCAATGTCCTTCTTCATTCGGGGCCACCAATATAAGTCTCGTAGATCGAAGTACATCTTGTCTTCTCCAGGATGTACAGAATACTTCGAAGTATGGGCTTCATTCATTATTAAAGTTCTCAAATTGCCATAAACTGGCACCCAAATCCTTTCAGCGACTTACAATCCGCCATCTTCTTTCCTCTCGAACTGTTTGTCCAATCCTTTCAGCATTTCTGCTGAACAGTTGGCGCCCTTGGAAGCTTGATGTTGGTCATTTTTCAACGTATCAAATAAACCCTCAAATATATAATATATATATTTATAATATACATATATAATACGTAAGCTAAGTATCATACAAATTATTCTTAGGAAAGAATAAAAAGTAATCAACACGGGTATCGTTTTCCTCGGCGAGAGGTGAATGGAAATCTACGTTCAAGTTATAAATCGAGCTTGATTATCATAAAAGTTTTTGGTTTTGGTTTTAAACTATTTTTAAACTAAAAATTAAACTAATGTTAATTCTAAGATTTAAAAATACAAGATTATACTAAAATTGATCTAAAAGATATAAATGACAAATATGCTTGCTAAGTGACGTGAAATGTTCCTTAAGTGATGGGTTAGGTTTAACGAATTAAAATCCTTAGAAAACAAGTTTCAAAAAATTAAATGACAAGTAAAGTAAAATGCTTTTTAAAATAAATGACAAGTATTTAAATTGCATTAAAAGTAAATGACGGTATGTAAATTGACAATTAGTTTTTTTTAACCTTTTTAAAACCGCACTTAAATTCCAAATCACTAATCACTTAGCAAACACAAGTTATTTACTCACTACTCATAACGAAATTCAATTTAACAAACATAGCATTTAAATACGCAAATATATTATGGAACGATAAAATAAAACTATTCTAAATATTGAAAAGAGATTAGAAAATAGAACCCGAAATGAAGAACCGCAATGATAAAACCACCCGATCTTACAAACTTAATAAACAAATAAGCTTATCACTTAAAAAGCTTCTACTTCACTAATTAGCAAATAAAGGTGTCAACTTTATCTACTAATTACTTCCATAAAAACCATAAAGATCAAAACTTTATCTATTTATCAACCTTATAAGACCCTTAAGCTCCGGCCTCGTGAGTTGACCGGTACCAAAAAGTCAAACAACTAAACAATTCAAACTGTTAACAGTTTCATATTAATTCTCAATTTGTGCAAGTAACACGTAAGCCCAAATCAAATATCCAAGAAAAATGGGCCCAAATTTAATTTTATCAAACCAAACGTAAGAAAACTGAGCTTTTATTGATTACTCAAACTGATTACAAGCTTTTAGGAAGAAAATTTCATTAAATTGAAAACATTACTCTAAAACGATTACAAATAAGCTAAAAATGACTAAATAAGCTAAAAACTACCCCCTGTGTGTGTGAGGAGCTCTTCTTATATGGTGCTCAGAGGAAGGATCTAGAGCCCTTAGACGCTCCCCAATCTTTAATCACAGGCATCCATCAGTAACCGCCTCCAAATCACATCATCTTATCCGTTGGATCTTGTGCCATGTGCAACAGCCAATGATATTGCTGGGGATTGCCAGCGTGGATAAGTAGGTTGTCAGAGTGTGTCAGTCTGAGCCTTCTAGAAACAATTGCAAGCGAGTGATTTGGCTAGGATTTACCTTGTGTCGTCTATGGTGAAAAAAAAGGGAAAAAGAAAGGGGAATAGTAAAATTGACTATTTGACCTGTTCTTATATTTTTGACCAAGATAAATGGGGTTGACTTGGACTGTTGGTATTAGGATTTTGGGATCGGTTATATTTAGTTTGGGCCAAGGGTTATACAAAAGGGGTTTATGGCTTATTATGGTGTTGTTATGTTTAGGACTAATGGTGAAATTCAATAAGGACTAATGGTGCAAATGGTTTTGGGTTTCTTTAAGGATAAAGGTTTAATGGGATTGGATTTTGGATAAATTTGCCTTCGGCTTTGATTTCTTGTACTCTTTCCATTCCCGTGCCTGGTTTTGTCCATTTTGCTTCGTTTTTGTCCTTTTGTGCAATATCCGTTACCTACAAGACACAATTCACAATACAAACTAATACAATGCATTTTAATGTATTTATTGGTCATTATTGGTCTTTTTAGCTCGTTTTATTAGGTAAAAAGTATGTGTATTTAAACATATACCAAAAATCCCCCACACTAAGCTATTGACGTATCCTCACGCAATGTCATAAATACAAACTTAGAAAACTAAAAATTGGATTAAGAAATCATTAGTTTTGAAAAGCACCCCGTTTAACCATTTTTATGTATTTATTATTCATACACTCATAACATAACTTTACGAAACAAGAAACACTAAAAAGGATAAATTCATCGTCCTTGATTTTTCACCCGCCCCAAACCAAGCTTAAAAACGAAATCATTGTTAAATATAAGTTAAAATGCTAACACTACTCATAGATGCTAATTGTGGATGCATAGCTACTTTCCGCTCCCTTATTCCTTGATCCTCTAAAGCTTTTATTATTATTATTATTTGTGACAAATGAATTAATGTCTTATTTTATTTTTATAAAGTAAACCCGGTTTAGACCACAATTAGTTTGAAATACTTTCCTAAAGAAATGATATGGTGAGAATAAGGTCCACATTAAGGTTTTAATTTCGCATGATTTAGGGGTTAACCTTTTTATTTCATCCGCAACAACTCAACTACGAGTCCAGAGATGGAAGCTTTATTTAGATAACACCGGAGTCAAAATTTGGCTTTTTACTTATTATTATTGCAACATTATTTAAACCTCGGTCCTTTAGAAGGCTGCAACATCGGTTGTGAGCCGGCAAGATGCAGCAAACATATTTCGACCTCGGTAATTTCCTCGACCTTTTAGAAGGCTGCAACATCGGTTGTGAGCCGGCAAGATGCATCAAACTTTTATCAGTCTCGGATTATTACTATGTGCCTTATTTTGAAGACTGCAACATCGGTTGTGAGCAGGCAAGATGCAGTAAACTTTTATCAGCCCACAATTTTATTATTATTACCTCCACCCTTTAAACGACTATCACATCGGTATGCGAGCCGACCATGATCCAGAAGTCTTATTTCGGCTTCAATTTATTACATCATTATTATTATTATAGCCAAATTTCAAGTCCTGTGGTCTTTTAACAACTGCCACATCGGTATGCGAGCCGACCATGGTCCAGGAGTCTATTTCCCCACAACACTGACAAAACCTCGATGTGTACCTTACTTTCACCAGAAGGAATCTCTACGAAGTGATTTAAACTAAGAATCACAAAAACCTAAAGCAACTTTATTTTATTCAACAATTATATAGCGTTTATTAAGCTGGTGGGAGCAAAAAGCCACAATTAACCTCAAAGAGATCCGACTACTCCACTCTTAGCATCTAACTTATATTTAACTCTATCATTTTTCGTTCTTTGCAAAATTTTAAAGTTAAGCAAACGCTAAGTCTCGAAAGCTAAGGGGAAAGCTAGAGTTTAAAACTCGATCAAGTCAAAAGCTACCAAGTTCTACGGGCCTACTTATTTATATATTTTAATATTTTCATCATTTTTTTCATCATTTTTTTAATATATATATATCATAATAAAATAATACAAATTTTAAAATTTTGGTCAAACTGGTTGCGTAGTGACTATCATATAGTACAGTATGATCAATTTTGGATAGAAATCCCCCCCCCCACACTTAGAATCTTAACATTGGCCTAAATGTTCAAAAATGTCCGGGTTTACCCCACCTTTAGGAACCAAAAAGGAAATGCAAAAAATTCCAAGTGGTGAAAGAGTGAAACACAATTAATATACATAAAAAGATCAGGATTGATGATCCAACATAACTAGAAAGATCGAAAATCAGATGATTGGAGGATTGAAAACAAGCACGGGTCTTTATGATCTTAAGAAATCCTACAAAAACAAAACCACATACCATAGAAAGAAACACGCCCCCACACTTAGCTATAAATCCACTTTATCTAATAACCAAAAAATAGAAAAATAAAAGACACGGGTTTGCCTCCCGAGAAGCGCTGTTTTTGTGCGAGTCTCTAGCTTACTCTTCCCTAATTCCCTTTGTCCCATGGGCAGAAACAGAAAATAGAAAAACTCACTATCGAAATTTTCATTGCCACCGCTTAATAGAATCAAATGAAAAGTTGAAATGCCGGGTCAAAATAGTATCCTCACTCCCGGAGGAGAGAAGAAAAGAAGAAGTCACCGGATAGGTGAAGAAGAGTAGAAAAACTCGGATGACACATATGAAGTCAAGATCATGGTGATCCTCAAAGGGGAAAGTCACATGTGTCGAAGAAAAATTCCAGAAGGGGAGTGGGATCATCATGAAGCAATCTTTCTAGAAAAAGATTATCCCCTTCGGAGTCCGAGTAGTCACTATAAATACCCGGGGGTATTGACTCATCAGAAGCAAGAAACAAATCGATCTCCTCCATAAAAGGGTCACTATCCTCAACGGGGATATGAGATGGAGGGAAAGACTCGGTAGAATTAAGCTCTTTCGGAGGGCGAGGAGATGAATTATCATAAAGCAACGCTCTCAACTAGATGAAACAATCACCCTCCGGATCAAGGTATGTCTTATAATTCCTGGTGGAATTAAATCGATATAAGCGAGTTCACCGAGAACTACTCAAGAAAAATCAATCTTAGAGAGAAAATAACGAAAGCATCAATCTTATCAGAAATGATTTCTTCATCAAAAAGAGGATTCAGATAAATTTCTTTTGAAACGTCCTCATCAGAAAATGACTCGTCGTCAGAATCAAAGAGAGGATTATAAAAAGTCAGAATCATCACAAACGGGCACATCACACTCACTTTCAATATCGTAAAAATCCTTGGACTCACTTGGGATTGGGACAGATTCTCCACACTAACTTTATGTACTTCATCTGATTCCGTAGCCGGAATAGTGTCAAGATGGTCATCCCCAATACTTTGAGAGTTATCGGGTTCCTCGTTGAAAATCAGGTGTGATTGCAATAGTAATACTCCTCGTCATGCATCTAGTAGAAAGCAGGACGAACTCCAGACTCGACTATTAATATACTCTGCCAGCTCCTCACTTATATTTTGCACATCTTCAAGAAGTTTACGAATCAATTCTTGTATATCTTCTAGAGGATGTTGCTTTTCTCTATGCTTAATTTCGAAAAATTTCTCCCAAGCTAGCAATAAAACCTTTGGCGTTTCTCTAAAAGATATACGATTAAATTTCTTTAAAAAGGTTTCTATAGAAATCATTAAGTCTTCTTTAGCTTGCAACATTTCCACACTCGTTTCTTGAGGAGGTTGATGAATGACGGGAAACTGCGGGGGTTGGGATTGGTCAAAACCGAAAGAATTAGAATTATAGAAATTTTGGTTCATTGGTTGACACTGAAAACTTTCATGAGGACCCCCACAGTTATCACAACAAAGAAAACTCGGTGAATTTTATGGATAATGATTATCACTAAAGTTTTGATTGTAGCACGGTTCCTGCTCATAGACAAGCGATACCCGTGGTGGACAATCATAACCGTAGTGAGAATCGTTCCCACATAACTCGCACGAGTATGTCTCGAACTGGGGCTGTGGAGGTGGGTAAGAAAAATCGGGTGTTTCATTATAAGAATAAGGATTTGGGTCATAGACAAACTCATTTCCGGATCCTACACTGCTACAGCCCGGACAGTTTCCACCATTAAACGGACCTCCACACCACGAGCAACCAAAATGGTTATAACGAATACTGATGAAATTGAAACAAATAAGGATTGAAGAAATAAAGAATTAAATGAAATAAGAGGATAAGGAGAATATTTTTGAAATTTTTTTTATAAAGATAAAAATAAAAAATATTTTTGGATTTTTATATTTTTAATAAGTACGAAAATAAACTTTCCGAAGAAATGATCTTCAAGGCTCGAACACAAACAATCCCGTAAAAATCGCTACACCTCTCCCCGACAGCGACGCCATTTTGATGTGGTCGTTTTTCAACGCATCAAATAAACCCTCAGATATATAATATATAATATATATTTATATAACATTATAATATATACATATATATATATATATATATAGTATAAAATACATATACATATACATAAGCTAAGTATCTTACAAATTATTCTTAGAAAGAATAAAAAAGAAATCGAACACGATACGTTTTCCTCGGCTAAAGGTGAATGGAATCTTCTTCAAGTTGTAATCGTGCTTGATTTGTCATAAAAGTTTTTGGTTTTGGTTTTAAACTATTTTTAAACTAAAAATTAAACTAATATTATTCTAAAATTTAAAACTACAAGGATTTAATAACTAAAATTGATCTAAAAGAAATAAATGACAAATATGCTTGCTAAGTGACGTGAAATGTTTCTTAAGTGCGGGCTTAGGTTTAACAAATTAAAATCCTTAGAAAACAAGTTTCAAGAAATTAAATGACAAGTAAAGTAAAATGCTTTTTAACATAAATGACAAGTATTTAAATTGCATTAAAAGTAATGATGGTATGATAAAGTGATCTATTAATTTTTTTAACCTTTTTAAAAGCGCACTTAAATTCCAATATCAACTAATCAGCTTAGCAAACACAAGTTATTTACTCACTACTCATTAACGAAATCAATTTAACAAACATAGAATTTTAATGACAAAAATAAATCGTGAACACTAAGTCATGACAAAAATCAAATACTCAAATAATATTATTGGAACGATAAAATAAACTATTCTAAGTATTGAAAAGATATTAAAAATAGATCCCCGAAATGAGAACCGCGCTGATAAAACCACCCGATCTTACAAACTTAATAAATAAATAAGCTTATCACTTAAAAAGCTTCTACTTCACTAATTAGCAAATAAAGGTGTCAACTTTATCTACTAATTACTTCCATAAAAACCATACAGATCAAAACTTTATCTATTTATCAACCTTATAAGACCCTTAAGCTCCGGCCTCGTGAGTTGACCGGTACCAAAAAGTCAAACAACTAAACAATTCAAACTGTTAACAGTTTCATACTAATTCTCAATTTGTGCAAGTAACACGTAAGCCCAAATCAAATATCCAAGAAAAATGGGCTCAAATTCAATTTTATCAAACCAAAACGTGACACATTTCAGCCCAATCACAAACTAAAAGGCCCAAGTTCTTTGTAGTGAAAACAGTTAGCTCAAAAAGAAACAAAAACAAAGTTAATACTTTTAAGATCTCAAAAATTAAAACTTGAACAAATAAGCTAAAAACTCATCGGAAAAGTGCAAGGTGCCAAAGGCTTATTTCAATAAACCGAGTCTCAAACTAATCGCACCTTTTTACATATTTCCGAATCGAGCAAGTAAAAATAAAATAAGCAAAACGAAAACTATTTTAAGAAAGTAAGCTATTTCAAAACTTGAAACCAACTAATAAGCTCTTGAATTTTAAGGAGGCTTAAAGCTTAATGAATAAGCCGAGGATATAAGCACTCATGCCTTTTTTTATCATTCGAATCGAGCTAAGGATCAAGTCAAATAAACTAAAAACTTAAATCGAAAAGAGTTTATAAAAGAAATGGATTAAGCCTAAGCTTATTCGATTATCTAAGCTAAAATCAAAACGAATAAGCCATGGAGAGCTTATTAAGTTCGTGGATTAAGCTAGAAGAAAAAGGCTTATTATGAAAATAAGCAAAAGACAAGAAAAAGAGAATAAGCCAAGAGAAATAAGCAAACTAAGTAAGATCACAAATCTTCATCTTCATTAAAAACTAATAAGATCTTTTGCAATATCTTAAATAAGCTGGAATAATACAACTAATAAGCTGAAAATTATAAAAATAAGCTACATATAATATTTGAGTACAACTAAATTTTTATCCTACTCCTACACTAATCGATCTCAACTGCTGCTTGCGTTTGATTTTATAGCCCAAAAGACGGGGGTAATTACGACATTTTATACAGCCTCCAACTCATTTATTTAAGTCCCAGCCAATCATTGTTTTGCTTGGAAAATACGCCAGCCAATCATTGTCATTAATTACCAAATTTGACCTCCTTTCTCGTGCCTGGATCACTTTGTATTACATTTGAAAGTTAAAACAATTTTGCCCCGCCACGTGTTCTATCCTCATTCGCCAAGCAATAGATAGTGCACTTGCACATGACCTGGTGGATTTAATTACTAGGCACATGACGCTGATGTCAGCTGATGTCATCATCCTCAAATATTATATACTTTTCAATTCACTATACTTTAAGCTAGATTAGGCTTTAGTTGGCTTGTGCTGGCGCTTATAAAATGGGTTAGGGCTAGCCTAATAAGGATCTAGGCACCGCTAGACTCGGTTCTCGTGCTCTCGTCCAAGATGGCATGCTCGGGGACTTTTCACGACTACATCTTAGCTTTGAGTAATAATTAAACATGACCAAATTGAGCCTGATAATTCCTGTTTTTGCACCGTTTTCAATCCTTTACCCACAAGACATAAAAATACCAAACAAACATATTTGCAAGATAATTATCCATATTTTAGCATTTTTAGTCCTTTTATTAGCATTTTCCGGGGTACAAATGATGTGTGTTTTAGCGCACAACAAAGCTTCACTCTGAGATTACAGTAATTCCGGGTAGCTAGCCTTAAGGCTAGAGTGAATCATCATGCTCATTGCTCGAGCTCATCTTGGTTTCATCCGTTCCTTCCTACTCAATGCATCAGCTACTACATTCGCTTTACCTGGGTGGTAGCGAATCTCAATAGATCCATAATCTCTGAAGAACTCTATCCATCGTCTTTGACTCATATTAATTCTTTTTGATCGAAAATGTGCTGAGGGGGGGGGCCGGGGGCTTTTATTCTCATTAGAAACACTCATTGTTCCGAACAAGTTGTCAGCTACATTTTTGAGAGCAAATACCACTGCGCCTAACTCCAAATCACGAGTGGTGTAGTTCTTTTCATGGATTTTGAGTTGTCTGGATGTGTATGCTGTCACTTTGTTTCTCTGCATCAAAACGCAACCAAAACCTTGGTTCGATGCGTCACAGTAAACTATAAAATCATCTGTGCCCTGTCTGAGAAGTTCCTGAATTGGAGCTCACACAAGAAGTCGCCCGTCCAATTCAGTGTTGGAAAGGAATTCTCTTGCTCATACGCTCACTCAAATTTCTTGTTCTTTTAAGTCAATAGGGTAAGGGGCTTCCCAATCCTTGAGAAGTTTGCGATAAAAATATCCTGCCAATCCTAAGAATGAACGAATCTCGGTTGGAGTCTTTGGGGGCTTCCAGTTCTTTACTACTTCAATTTTGTTGGGATCCACATGTATTCCTTCACTGTTCACTACATGTCCAAGAAAACAAACCTCTTATAGCCAAAATTCGCATTCGAGAATTTCCAGAACAACTTCTCCTTTTCAAGCAACTCTAGTATCAATTTTAGGTGAACCTCATGCTCCTCTTTAGACTTTGAATAAATTAAGATGTCGTCAATAAAGACGACGACAAACTTTTTGAGATATGGCTTACATACACGGTTCATAAGGTCCATGAATACCGCGGGAGTGTTAGTTAGACCGAAAGGCATGATCGTGAATTCAAAATGTTCGTACCTCGTTTGGAATGGAGTTTTGGGAATGACTTCTTCGTGTACTCTCAACTGATGATATCCTGATCGAAGGTCTATTTTTGAAAAATACCGTGACCCTTGCAACTGAGAGAACAAGTCGTCGATCCTAGGAAGAGGGTAATGGTTCTTTATAGTTATCCTGTTCAGCTCTCGATAGTCTATACATATACGGAACAAACCATCCTTCTTTTTCACGAACAACACTGGTGCTCCCCAGGGTGAAGAACAAGGTCATATGAAACCTTTCTTGAGCTCCTTAATTGGTTAGACAGTTTTGCATTTTTGTATGTCTAGATGATAAGGTGATTTTGCACAGGCGATAAGCTCCAGGAATAAGATCTATGTGAAACTCCACTTCGCGAGATGGGGGTAAACCCGATAAATCTTCTGGAAACACACCAGGGAATTTACGTACGATGGGGATATCTTTGAGCTTCGGCTCGTTCACTTTCATGGTCTTCAACTGTTTTAGGATTCCTTCAGGACGTTCTCGATGGACTTCTAAAATATCCCCGTTAGATAACGGAATTTGAACAATCTTCTCGTAGCAAACTATCTTAGATCTCAGCTTTGTTAACCAGTCTATTCCTACGATCACGTCGAAATTACCATATCCAAAGGGAATCAAATCGATAATAAATGTATGACCTTCTAGTTCAAGTCTACAACCTCGAATAATCTTATTAATTTCTACTTTAATGCCGATAGCTATTTCAATCTCAAAACCGGGGCTTATGACACTTGGTTTCATGTTAATCACTGGTTAATGAAGTGGGTAATATTAAACTATAATCATGCACATAATCCAAACAAAACTGTAGCGAAATGATCGTTTAGAGAGAATGTACCCATCGACGTTCGGGTCTTGTGGGGCTTCAGCAACACCTAAGCCAAAAGCTCTCCCCTGTGCTCGATTCCCTATATGTTCCCCTAGGTTTGTATTTTTCCTTCATTACTAACACTCGGGTTTGGCGATTTCCTCCTAAGTTAGCTAGCTTGATTCATCCTTGAGCATTCCGTCCTAAAGTGGTTAGATCTCCACACTCAAAGAAAGTTGGTCCTTGGCTCGATCCATTAGCAGCTTCTAACCCGTGCATATTATAAAGTGGCCCACATGGATACATCGATGACACACATGGGTAAGTTACCCAAAATGACGGAAGTTGAATTTTACAACACTTCGGATGTTGACAGCATACGATTTGCCCTTTCCTTGCTCCAGAGCATTAAAGCAAAGTTCCTCCAATTCTTTGTCTCTTTTCCTATCACTCTCCTCATTCATGTTTTGATCATTCGACCTCCTTTTGTTTCCAGCATTTTCCTTCTTTTTGAAAAGTCCATCCTTGATACCATCTGTGGTCAAATGGTTGGCCATACTTATAGCACCTTGGATTGTAGCAGGTTCAGATGAAGTGACATATGGCTTGATCTCAGGAGCTAAACCCTGAATGTAGCGATTGACACACTGGCTCTCTAGGGTAACCATGTGTGGCACCAGCCTTGCCAACTCGTGAAACCTAGCCGTATGCCCATCAATATCTGATTCGACCATCTTGTGGTTCCAAAATTCTAATTCCAACTTCTGAACTTCATCATCAGGACAATATTCTTCCATGAGCAACTTTTTAAAATCTTTTTCCGCAAGGTTATGGCAGTAGCAGGCCGGCTCGTCCTCGGGTTTGAACAAGGGTATTCCACCAAGTTAGGGCGCGGCCTTGAAGGATGCTAGACGCGAATTGGACTTGGCTCTTTGCGGGGCACTTAGTGATATGGAGCACAAACTCGATGCTTTCAAACTAAGTTTGTAAACCAACTGCACCTTTGGTGCCGAAAAATTCCTTGGCACCAGAAGCCCTGAATGTTTTGATACTGCAGCTTGGTGTGGCCTCTTTTTGATTTGTTCGGTTACCCCCGAGGGCTTGAACAAGTTGAGTTAGCAGATTTGGCAATGCGGTGTTAAGTTGTCGAGTCACTTTATCTGATGTTTCATTGGGAGGATTGGTGTTGTTGGCAGTGTTGCTACGTGTGCTTCTTCCCGCCATAATTTTACAATTTAACATAAAAAAAATTACTTTATTAGAAACTCGACAAACCGTACCTTCAAACAGTTTATATGGCATTTTGGAACAAAGTGTTTAAATGAATAATCAAGCATAGATAAATGTATTCTACCAATTTAGTGATATACATATTTAGGTGACAAGCAAGTTTTATATAAGGAATATCTATATTTTATCTCTCAAATTAATATTTAATAAACCTGATTTCAATATTATTATTTTTTTAAAAATAAAAACATATTAAATTGGTTGCCAAGAAAATAGATCAATAGACAAGTATTTAGTTAAGCATTGTAAAAGTTTACTGTTTTGTTCGTTACCTAAATAAAATTTAAGTAATCAGATAGTTTAAAAAAAATTACAAAGGTCCTTCCAAAAGATAATGATATCAATATCAGTCAAAATTTGTCACTTGAGTTATGCAATCGATTCAAATAGTTCATTATATTATAATAGAAAATAAACTACACAACCAGAAATCTGAAAAAGCATCAAATTAACCGTGCAAGTAAGCTACACTAGTACACCCTCATTGGTGTATCTGCCAACAACTAGAACAGAAAGAATTTGGTAGGACAAGAACAAAACACCTGCATTTATGCTTTTAACCCAAATCTCTCTATAGTCGCGTTGCACCCACATCATTTGAGTATCCACATCCAGACATCCAAGCTCACCCATCTGAGGGAAGTCTTCAAAAGGTATAAGGCCAAGTAGGCAACTTGAATCTTAATGTTCACAACTCATCATAACAAGAACTGTCATGAAACTAAAGTTAGAATCGATAAAAGACCAATGTTTCTTGAAAAATTGACTCAAACTCTGGGTCGCTCAGAAATTATCTTGAAAATTACTGTACATTGTTGCTTGCGAACAAGTAAATAACGCTTACGTTTGTAGCCAAAATGGTTGGCTTAATGGTATGACGAAATAAGACAGAGACATGATCGGAATATAGGTCGACGTAATTTCTAATAGCGAAAGAATGAACGTCTCTACATGTCGTGCATACGTAGTTCACCTACCGCTCACCTCGAGCTCTGACTCGTAATCTATCGACGAGTCCACCTCAAAGTGTTATGCAGGGTAAGGAGACGAAGAGTAGTTGAGTGTACATTGCGACATATTCACGAAAACATCAGCATGCGAAGACGATCTATGGGACATAAATGGTGTCCGTAATAACAATGTGCTTAGGGACAGTGTGACTACAGTAACTGATGTAAAAGCAAGCTCAGAATATAAATATTAAATCAGAATGAAGCATGATGTATTTAAGCGCAAATAATGGACATCTAAAAGTATGCAGTGTATAGTGCACATAATCCCTAGTATGCTTTTCAGTGACCAAAGTGGAAAGTCGGCTTTTTAACTCGTTTAAAATAATGACTATACCCAGTGTTGCATGATACTCCCTAAATTAGACATAGTTGATCAAGTTATGTCTAATTGAGGTCTAATGATGCAACCACTCGGACTAGTCGACTCGTTTCATGTTCGGTGTTTTTAGAAAAGAAAATCATTTTGGTTATAGTTTGGATTTTTATTTTTGAAAAACCGGCGTTCTCTATAACCTTAGGCTCTGATTACCAATCTGTCACACCCCACCAAGGCGGAAACGCGAGGTGTAACATATTAATAAACATCACATAAGATGATAGACAAAACACCATACATGAATTAAGGTAAAAGAAAGATATCCGAATTACAACACTTCAAAGTACAAGTTTAAAAGTACAAAAGTCAACATAGTTGTTTTTCTTCCGAACATGGATCACCCCAAAAGACAATAACTTGGAAGAAAGTAGACATCTTGAACAGGTACAAATGCAAACACACTAATTTTCCACTTTAGGAACGTCACCTGAAAAGCATGATAAAAAGGGTCAACTATTGAAAATAGTTGGTGAGCTCACAGGATTATGTATACAAAATAGTTCTCAAAGCAGTTTCTTGTTACCAAAGTAACGTAACACAAATCATTATATGTATGCTATAGTGTTTATGTGAGGCACTACTTAAACGTATTCAGCCTTCCAGTTCCAAATCACAACACAATATGGGTAGGCGTTACCCCCGATCCAAATCACAATCTAATATGTCCTAGTACTATGCACCCCGTTTATGTTCAGAGTGAGGAGGGGCTAATCTCCTGATAGCGCTATCCATAAGTACTAACGTCTCATCCCATTGAGGGAGATATAATGAGCTAAAATTAGCACCCCGTTTATAGTGGGAGTGAGGAGGGGCTAATCTCCTAATAGCGCTATCCATAAGTACTAATGGTCTCATCCCGTTGAAGGGGATATAGTGAGCTAAAAGTAGTGCGGGGTTTCCAACAAACAAAAAACATACATATCAAGTTCAAGTTCAACACGTTTCCAAAGTTCAGCTCAAGTTCCATACGTTCAAAACAAGTTCGAATTTAAATATGCTCAATAGTTTAAATACTAAAAAGTAAGAGCATAGCAATATGACACATCATGCTTTTCACCCCAAAACATTTAAAACATGTAAAAGAGGGGTTGTGAGAAACTCACCTTAAAGTTAGAACGACAATAGGACTTGTCGGCAAACCACACTATGTGGCAGCCCAAACTAATACTCAACCCTTCTACTTGCAAACTAAGGCAAGTAAATATAGCAGATTAGATCCCTATAAGAATATCTTGGACAATATAAGGTTCATTTGTTTAAGTCTTGTGTTCACATCGTTTTCAAAGACCATTTATCACAAAGTGAATTTGTACTAATTTGCCCCAAATTTCCCATCATTTTAAGTATTTATTTGACCAAGTCTAACCAAAACTTCTGGTCAAGCCTACTTTCTCCAGGGTCAAATTCCCATGTAATAGGTGTGGTCCAATGAATTGTTCCCAAAATATATTAAGAAGTTATACTTGACCATTTATAACCCGACCCAAAAACGGCCAAATTTGTACATACCAAAGACTTTAACTGATCAGAGGGTCCAAACAAATGTTTATATGAGTTAGGGCCAAAAAAAATGAAGACACTTTTTAAAAATAATTTTCTGAGTTTTTATGTTATTTTAGACTTTTCTAAGTTTAAAAATAATTTTTTTAAATTTTTTGTACTTAATCTGCTATTTTTAGGATTTAATTAGATTTAAATTCATAATAAATTCAAAAATAAAGAAAAAAAAATGTTTTTCTTTTTCCTAAAATTTTCTTTTGTCCTATCATAGGTTTATAAATTTAGTTTACATTTTTAGGAGTTAAATTTAGTTTATTTGCTTATTAGTCGCGTTTTATTTGTTTCCCGTTAATCATTAAGTGCTTAAATTGTTTTTGATTGCTTGTTTTTAATTAGTAGTTATAGAAAACCCAATCAATCTTCGAACCCATTCAAATCAGTATCCAATATCAAGCGAGGTTTCAATTTCTCAAATCGTTGGGAAAACGACCCGGGAAATCATACTTTCTGGTAAACATACGTATATTATATATTATATATATATATTTTAAAGTGTGAATTTTCCTTAGGGAATTTTCTTAATTGATCTTGTGATAATATATATTAGTATATATTATTCAGCGTATCAGCACTGCAGATTTTGAGGTGGCTTTGGAAGAAGCTGATTTGGTTTGAAGTCTTTGTGTTGTCATTTTTTAGTGGTTGTTAGGAAATCAAGTCATGTTACTATTGACATGTTTGTTTTAGCATTGTGATATTTGTAGTTTATTTTTTATTCAAGGCTTAAAGTTTAGCGCTCAATACTATGAGACATAACAACAAGGAAATCACGTGCCACAGCGAAGCGCGGGTGTCAAAATCTTGTTAAACAACGCCAGACGTACATTTTGTTATTAATGGTTGATAGTAAAGATATATGATATGATGATATTATATATTGATGGATCAAACACGTACAAGTCGAAATATCATTGGTTGAAGGGGGTGGTGTATCTGGTTTTGGGTTGGTATGGGGGAGTATTTTTATGTTTTTTTTATATAATGCATGTATTATTTAATTGGTATAGATTAATTTTTATAAGTCGCGAACCTTCGGTAAATACGTAAAACGTCATAAAAACGTAACTTTTGCGATAGTTTATGATTTTGTTAAATTATGTTTTCCCATGTGTTTTGACATCGTTATAATGTTATTTGTGCATATCGTTGGCCGTTAGGACCGTTAACTAGGATCGTTAGGTCAAAGGTGCGATCGTATAACTAGGGTTCCTAGGAAAATAAGCGTTAAACGCTAAAAATAGTATGACCATATAAAAGTGACTCCATAAATAATTAGAAGAGTCAATTAAACTTTGTTTGCTTTTGGTTACTGACCTCAAAAATTAACGGATGTCACATCAAATTCGGAAATGATCACGTGGCAAACATATTAGGATATGGTGATTATCAGATTAGGAATATAACGATATCATGGGTTTATTACATGGAAGGACTTGGACACAATTTATTCTCTATTGGGCAATTTTGTGATTCGAACCTTGAAGTTTCTTTTCATCAACACACCTGCTTCATCCGTAATTTAAAAGGTGTTGATCTATTAACTGGATCTCGAGGCAACAATCTGTATACTCTGTCTCTTGGAGATATGATGGCGTCCTCTCCTATATGTCTCTTGTCAAAGGCTTCAAAAACTAAGTCCTGGCTATGGCATCGACGTATGTCTCATCTGAACTTTGGTGCAATCAACCATTTAGCTAGACACGGTCTTGTTCGAGGTCTCCCTAAGCTAAAATTTGAAAAGGACCATCTGTGTTCGGCTTATGCAATGGGTAAAAGCAAGAAGAAACCCCACAAACCTAAATCTGAAGACACCAATCAAGAAAAACTCTATCTTTTGCGTATAGATCTTTGTGGACCAATGCGTGTCGCAAGTGTTAATGTAAATAAGTATATCCTCGTCATTATCGATGATTACAGTCGATTTACATGGGTTAAATGTTTAAGGTCAAAAGATGAAGCTCCAGATTTTATAATCAAGTTTCTCAAGCTGATCCAAGTGCGACTTAAAGAACCTGTCCGACGCATCAGAACAGATAATGGAACTGAATTTGTTAATCAAACTTTGTGTGAATATTATGAGAAGGTTGGCATCTCTCATGAAACATCTGTTGCTCGCTCACCACAACAAAATGGTGTCGTTGAAAGACGGAATCATACACTAATTGAAGTTGCTCGGACAATGTTGATTTATGCAAAAGCTCTGTTATTTTTATGGGCAGAAGCAGTTGCTACCGCATGTTACACCCAAAATCGTTTGTGTGTGTAGTTTTATACGGCCAAAACCCATATGAGACCCTTTACATGACCAACCTGTCCCGATCTTGTTTCATTTTTTCATGTAGTTTGGTGCCCACTCTACTGGTGCACTCTGCTATCCGTCAAATGATAGTGAGAACTTGGGTAAGTTACTACCCAAAGCTGATATTGGTATTTTCATTGGCTATGCACCTATAAAGAAAGCATTTTGAATTTACAACCGACGTACAAGACGAATCATTGAGACAATTCGTGTAGATTTTGATGAGCTGACAGCAATGGCTTCTGAACACAGCAGTTCAAGACCCGCACTTCATGAAATAACTCCTAGAACAATCAGTTCAGGACTCGTTCCAAACCCTCCTCCTTCAACATCGTTTGTACCACCGTCAATAATAGATTGGGATGTTTTGTTTCAACCGATGTTTGATGAATTAATCACTCCTTCACCCAGTGTTGATTACCCAGCCACTGAAGTCGTTGCTCTAATTCATGAAGTAGTTGCTCCAGTTCCCGCTGTATCAACCGGTTCACCTTCTTCAACAAATGTTGACCAAGATGCTCCATCACCAAGTCATTCTCAAACAACACCCGAAACTCAACCTCCCGTCATTCCTAACGATGTTGAAGAAGACAATCATGATATTGAAATTGCACATATGGGTAATGATCCGTGCTTTGGTATCCCAATTCTAGAAATCCCTTCTGATCAATCTTCATCGTCAGATTCTATTCATATAATTGTGCATCCCGATCACCAAATTTCTGAACATAATAGCAAATGGACTAAGGATCATCTACTTGAAAACATAATCGGTGAACTCGCTAGACCAGTTTCCATAAGGCTACAATTACATGAGCAAATTCTTTTCTGTTACTATGATGATTTCCTCACTTCTGTTGAACCCAAGACGTATAAAGATGCTTTGACTCAATCTTGTTAGATCAAAGCAATTCAAGAAGAGGGAATTGATTTTGAAGAATCTTTTGCTCCGATTGTAAGATTAGAGGCTATAAGGATTTTTCTCGCGTTTGTCGCTCACATGAACATGGTCGTCTACCAAATGGATGTCAAGACTGCGTTTCTGAATGGCAATTTGCGGGAAGAGGTTTATGTTAGCCAGCCGGACGGTTTTGTGGATCCAGATAACCTCAATCACGTGTATAAGCTAAAGAAAGCTCTTTATGGGTTGAAATAAGCTCCACGCGCGTGGTATGACATGTTGTCTTCGTTCCTGATATCCCAAGACTTCTGCAAAGGCTCAGTTGATCCTACTCTGTTCATCCGTAAGGAAGGCAAGGAATTATGATATTGGCTAAAATATACATATTTTGTGCCCCGTAAAACACTATAAAAGGACTAAAAACACTAAAATATAGATAATTATGTTGAACTAGGATCATTAGGTCAAAGGTGCGATCGTATAACTAGGGTTCCTAGGAAAATAAGCGTTAAACGCTAAAAATAGTATGACCATATAAAAGTGACTCCATAACTAATTTAGAAGAGTTGATTAAACTTTGTTTGCTTTTTGGCTTAACGGACCTCAAAAATTAACGAATGTTCACATCATAATGTCGATTGATCACGGGGAAAAACATATTAGGATATGATGATTATCAGATTAGGAATATAACGATATCATGGGTTTATTACATGGAAGGACTTGGACACAATTTATTCTCTATTGGGCAATTTTGTGATTCGAACCTTGAAGTTTCTTTTCATCAACACACCTGCTTCATCCGTAATTTAAAAGGTGTTGATCTATTAACTGGATCTCGAGGCAACAATCTATATACTCTGTCTCTTGGGAGATATGATGGCGTCCTCTCCTATATGTCTCTTGTCAAAGCTTCAAAAACTAAGTACTGGCTATTGGCATCGCGTTTGTCTCACCCCCCCTCTGTAACTTTGGTGCAATCAACCATTTAGCTAGACACGGTCTTGTTCGAGGTCTCCCTAAGCTAAAATTTGAAAAGGACCATCTGTGTTCGGCTTATGCAATGGGTAAAAGCAAGAAGAAACCCCACAAACCTAAATCTGAAGACACCAATCAAGAAACCAACCTCTATCTTTTGTGTATAGATCTTTGTGGACAATGGTGTCGCATGTGTTAATGTAAATAAGTATATCTCGTCATTAGCGTTGGATTACAGGTCGATATACATGGGTTTAAAATGGTTTAAGGTCAAAAGATGAAGCTCTAGATTTTATAATCAAGTTTCTCAAGCTGATCCAAGTGCGACTTAAAGAACCTGTCCGACGCATCAGAAAAGATAATGGAACTGAATGTGTTAATCAAACTTTATTTGTGATATTATGAGAGGTTGGCATCTTCTCTGAAATTTATCTGTTGCTAGGCTCACCACAACTAAATGGTCTGTCGTTGAAAGACGTGAATCATTACACTTATTGTAGTTGCTCGGACAATGTTGATTATGCAAATGCTCTGTTATATTATGGGCAGAAGAAGTTGCTACCGCATGTACACCCAAAATCGTCATCGTACGTCTTCATCACGGGCTAAACACATATGAGCTTTTACCATGACAACCTCCGGAACTTATTCAACTTGTTTATGTATTTGGTGCACTCTGCTATCCGTCAAATGATAGTGAGAACTTGGGTAAGTTACTACCCAAAGCTGATATTGGTATTTTCATTGGCTATGCACCTATAAAGAAAGCATTTTGAATTTACAACCGACGTACAAGACGAATCATTGAGACAATTCGTGTAGATTTTGATGAGCTGACAGCAATGGCTTCTGAACACAGCAGTTTCAAGGACCCGCACTTCATGAAATAACTCCTAGGAACATCAGTTCAGGACTCGTTCCAAACCCTCCTCCTTCAACATCGTTTGTACCACCGTCAATAATAGATTGGGATGTTTTGTTTCAACCGATGTTTGATGAATTAATCACTCCTTCACCCAGTGGTTGATTACCCAAAGGCCACTTGAAGTCGTTGCTTAATTTCTTATAAATTAAATGTTATTTTTTATGAGAAATAAATGGATTATTTTTACGTCATATATATGGAATAGTTTTTAGTATTATTATTTAGTTTTGTAGTTCATTAGTCTTTTTTTAGTTTTTTTATTAGTCTTTTTTTTTATTTTAGTTGTAGTAGTACGTTTTTTTTAGGTTTGTGTATATTTTTCTTTTTAGTTTTTTATCTTAGTTCTAGTTCTATTTCTTTTTTTAGTGTTAGTTTTTTTATAAATAGTTAGTAATTTAGTGTCGAGTTTTTTTCTTTTTCTTTTTTAGTTTATTTAGCTATTTTTTTTATTTTTTTCTTTTCTTTTTTTAGTTGTTAAGTTGCTTCCAGTTCCGACTGTATCAACGGTTTTCACCTCTCAACATATGTTGACCAGATGCTCCATTCACCAAGTCATTCTCAAACAACACCCGAAACTCAACCTCCCGTCATTCCTAACGAGTGAAGTTGGACAATCATGATATTGAAATTGCACATATGGGTAATGATCCGTGCTTTGGTATCCCAATTCTAGAAATCCCTTCTGATCAATCTTCATCGTCAGATTCTATTCATATAATTGTGCATCCCGATCACCAAATTTCTGAACATAATAGCAAATGGACTAAGGATCATCTACTTGAAAACATAATCGGTGAACTCGCTAGACCAGTTTCCATAAGGCTATAATTACATGAGCAAATTCTTTTCTGTTACTATGATGATTTCCTCACTTCTGTTGAACCCAAGACGTATAAAGATGCTTTGACTCAATCTTGTTAGATCAAAGCAATTCAAGAATCAGAGCTTAAGGGTTATCCGAACCGCCTTGAGGTATGGAAGGCTCGTACCGAAGAGACCAAATGTTATGGTTATTACTTTGAAGTGATCTACAATAGTTGAAGCTTGAGAACTGCGACAGGTTATTCTAAAGAACAAGGATCGATTAGTGGCTCGTGGTTACCGTCAAGAAGAGGGAATTGATTTTGAAGAATCTTTTGCTCCGATTGTAAGATTAGAGGCTATAAGGATTTTTCTCGCGTTTGTCGCTCACATGAACATGGTCGTCTACCAAATGGATGTCAAAGACTGCGTTTACTGAATGGCAATTTGCGGGTAGAGGTTTATGTAGCCAGCGGAGGTTTTTGTGGATTCAGATAACCTAAATTTCAACACGTGTATAAGCTAAAGAAAGCTCTTTATGGGTTGAAATAAGCTCCACGCGCGTGGTATGACATGTTGTCTTCGTTCCTGATATCCCAAGACTTCTGCAAAGGCTCAGTTGATCCTACTCTGTTCATCCGTAAGGAAGGCAAGGAATTATGATATTGGCTAAAATATACATATTTTGTGCCCCGTAAAACACTATAAAAGGACTAAAAACACTAAAATATAGATAATTATGTTGCAAATATGTTTGTATTGTGTTTTTATGTCTTACAGGTAAAAAGGATTGAAAACGAAGCAAAAACGGTAATTTTCGGATGACTTTCGATGACGTTTTCACATTTATCGAGGTCCAAACGAAGTCGTGAAAATTCCTCGATCACACCATTGGAAAGAGCACGAAAAAACGAGTCCAACGGTACCGGCCTTTTATATTTAAACCTTTTTATTTTGAACCTTTTTCGTCCCTGTTTGAACCTTTACTTATAAATGACCCAAACCAAGCTAACAAGGGGTTATATATTAAATTTTCCATATATATATTAAAGCTATGCTCTAGCCCACCGGCTAGAGCAATGTGCTTTCATAAGTGAGGTCCCGAGTTCGAAACATGCTGAGGGGTTTATCCCCCTCACGACCCGACCCGACCCGGCTCTCGACCCGACCCGACCCGATCCAGACTCGGCCCACGACCCGACTCGACCCGGCCCATGACCCGACCAGACCCGGCCCAATACCCGATCCGGCCCACCAATTGACCGGCGGTCGATCACCGTTGACCGGTGGTTGACCGGTGGTCCGGCGGTGGTCAACAGTGGGTCCGCCATACGTTGTTGACCGTCGTTACTGCCGCGTTGACCAGTGGTCCGGCGGGTGTTGTCTGCCGTTGAACCACATTGCCACCGCGTTGACCCACGTTGACCGGTGGTCCGACGGCGGTTGACCAACGGTGGGGTGAACAGTGAAAATGCCACGTGGCACCACTCAGGTGGTGACACGTGGCGCTTCTAATGATTGGTGTCAGATGTGCAGGTACGAGGTACTGTAGCAGTACGAGGTGGCAGACACGTCAGTACCAGGTACTGTACACGTCAGTACGAGGTACTGTTCAGGTGACGGCTGGACCAATCAGAGGGTGACACGTGGCACTGGCGTGTGTCAGTCCGAGGTACTGTAGCAGTCAGTACGAGGTAGGCGTGTGCAATAATGAGGCGGTTGGTGGAGTGCAAAAAGACCAAAATACCCCTAGATCCAGCAATATAATTGGATGGAGGCTTGAAAGGACGAAAATACCCCCACCTACTTGGGCTATATAAATACATCACGCAGCAGCTGTGAGATTTTAGTGAAATTTTAGTGTGTGTATTTTGTTAAGTTTATTTTATAGTTGTAGGTTAGTTTATTTTAGGAGTAGAATAATATAGTTTAATTTGGGCTTATTGTAAAAGCTTATTGGATCTAGCTTATTGTAACTCTTGAGCTTATTAATGAAGAAGTTTATTTCAAAGGTTTGTTTTTTTTAGCTTATTATTTTTTGCTTATTCTCTTGTCTTTTTCTTATTTCTTTTTAGCTTATTTTCAAATAAGCTCATGCTTATAGCTTATTTTTGGATCCGATCTCTTAAGCTTATATTCTAATAAGCTTCTTTAATAGCTTATTTAGACTAGCTTATTTTATATTGTTTTTGATTTAGAGCTTTTCGAGTGAGCTTATTTTAGCTTATTTTCGAGTGCTTATTTTTCTAGCTTATTGTTTTTAGATCTAATCCTTAAATATACCCGTCTCTTGTTCACTTGATTGAACACCTTAGTTTCGGGTGGATTAGATCTAAAAATAATAGATCTTATATTTTTCATTTGTGCTGTGCTAAGTGATTAGTGATTTGGAATGTTAGGTGCGGGTTTAAAAAGTTTAAAAAATTAATAGTCATTAGAATTTTCCAAATTAAATACCGACATTTATTGTTTAAATGAAATTTAATACTGTCTTTATTTATTTTAAAATAACATTTTACTTTACTTATCATTTAATTTCTTAACAACTTGTTTTCGAAGGAATTTTAATTCTTTAAACCTTAACCCGCACGTAAATGAACATTTCACGTCACTTAGCAAGCGATTTCGTCATTATAATCCTTAGATCATCTAGTATTTTATCTTTAGTCTTAATCTTTAAATTAATATTAGTTTTAAAAATAGATTTGAATCAAAAGTTTAAGTTTTCCCTTATTATATGCTTTCCCCTTTTAGTAATTTAGAAAACCAACCCAAACTAAGTGATAATCAGCTCGATTTACACTTGACCGTAGATTTCCATTCACTTCTCGCTCGAGTAAATGACCGGGAGGTTTCTGATAATATGATAGGTTAAAAGCGATTTTCTAGAACCCGACGGAAAATACTTACTATACTATTATTGATTATCCTCCTTATTATTACGTATTTATATATATATATATATATATATATATATATATATATATATAAAATATATAATATAAATATATATAAATAAATATTGTATTTAATGTAGGAGCGGATCCAATTTTTGGCGCCCGTTGCTGGGAGAGGTTGTAGCGATTTTTACGGATTGTTCGTGTCGAGCCTTGAAATCCATCTTCGGGAAAGTATTATTTTCGTACTAAAATAATATAAAAATCCAAAAATATTTTTCTTCTTATTTTATTTTTATTTTTATTTTTCCTTTTCTTTTATAAATATTAAAAAATTCCAAAAATATTTTTTCTTTCTTATTTTTTCTTTTCTTATGTATCATTTTCAAAATCTTAAAATATTCTCCTTTATCCTCTTATCTGTTTAATTCTTTTCTTTACCTCTAATTGTTTAATTCTTGACGTCAAAACCCATTCGGATTTTATCCTGTTATAATTGGAAGGACAAACGAATTCCCCACAATGCCCGTGTCGACCTGTGAATGTGCGGTTTTTACCTAACGACGAAGTTGTCCTAATGTGTAATCCGACTCCAAATTTTTTCGACAACTCTCCGAATTTCTCCGACCCACATCAACAATATTCGACATATTTTTGTAATAATTGTGGTAACAATCATTACGACGGTTTCGATTGTCCATCACTAGTCCAGTTTAATTTTGAACCGAAACCGTGTAACAATCAAGATGAGAAACGAATCGCCAAAGAAAAGGAAGCCGCGAGGCAAGAAGAAGAGAAACGGATTGCCAAAGAAAAGGAGGCCGCGGAGTTAGAAGCTAAACGTAAAAGTCAAGAGTGCTTAAATATCGAAGAAAAATCTATTCCTCAAGCTTCTATTCGTTCAAGGAAATCACGAATTGATCCGACTTTAAGAAATTTCACAATTTCTACCAAATGTATTCCTTTTTCAACCGTGAAAACCGTTAACTCTCTAAAAATGGGGGATAAGCATCTTGACACACAAAAAGGTTCACTTGAGTCTAGTGTTAAAGATCCTATTCCAATCCCAAGAGAGTCCGACGTTATTTCTGACGATGATTGTGATGATGATTATCAAAAACGGTTTGATTTAAAAGTTCAACAACTTTGGATGCCTTCCATTTATGATGAAAATAATAAAATAAGGGAATGTCATTTAATTAGGTCTTCCGCAATCACACCCGACTTACCCATTCCGGACTCTCTCATAATGGAGGACGAGCATCTCGACACTATTCCGGTAACGGAATCGGCTAACACAATCAAGTCTAGTGTTGAAGACCTTGTCCCTACCCCAAGTGAGTCCGCGGATTTATCCGATGGTGAAAGTGAGTGTGATGTGCCCATAAATGATGATTCACCGGAATCTCATTTTTCGACTTTCGATAATCCTCTTTTCGATTCTAACGACGATTTCTCTAGTGATGATGAGTCATTATCCGAAGAGGAAATTCAAAAGGATGAATTTAAATATTTCTCCAATCCTCTTTACGATCTTGACGATGAAATTATCACTAATGAGAAAATTCTTCCTAATCAAAAGGATTTAGATGTTGTCATTCCAATTCCACCGGGAATTGATGAACGTTGCTTTAACGCCGAATCGGATCTTTTAGAATCTCTACTAAATCGTGACTCTCCGATTGATTCTACAAAGATCGATTCTATTTTTGATGAATTTTCTCTTCCTCGACCTCCGGAAGAATCTAATTCTGAAATTTCTGATGCTACAATCGAGTCTCTCTCTCCATCTCCTATCCTCAAACATAATTCTAAAATTGCTGATACGATTGTCGAGTCTCTCTCTCCACCTCCTATCCCCGTTGAGGATAGCGACTCTCTTATGGAGGATATCAACTTATTTCTTGCTTCTGATGACTCGATGCCATCGGGCATTGAGTTATTCAACGACTATGCACGACGGAAGGGGGACTATTCGGTTTTCTTGAAGAATTGCTGAGCAATGGATCCTCCCCTTCCCGAAAATGAATCATTTTCTCTTGATCATTTTGATGTCCATCTTTCCCTGCCTCCTTCGGAACCACGAATGTTAAGATTTTACTTTAATTTTGACTCGATGCGGGGCGTTGTTACTAAGAAAGTGGTGGGTGACATTTCTGAACACGATGTTCTTATGCCTAATCTTTTGCCCACCTAACCTACCCATTGTCCAGTGTTTGACCTTTTGCTTCCGTTTTCATCCGAAAACGAGGACAAACTGTTCAAACCTGGTATTTTCTCTTCTCCTTTCTTATCTCATCGGGCCAAAATCACTTTTGATTTTTTTGTATGGCCTGTTGATGAATTTCTAGGGGGACATTCCTTCACTTGGATGTCCCGTATCTCCATTTCTATCCTCCTTGACCAAGCTCAAGTGTAGGGGATCGAGTCAGGCTCAAGACTCGGTTAACAAAAATAAGCGCTTCTCAGGAGGCAACCCATGTCTTTTCTTCTTTCTATTTTCCTTCCTTAATAAATAAGCGTGTAATTTTATAGCCTAAGTGTGGGGGCGTGCTTCTTTCTATGGTTTGTGGTATCGTTTTTGCAGGATTCCTTAAGATCATGAAGACCCGTGCTCGTTTTCAATCCTCCAAACATTCGGTCTTCGATCTTTTGCTAATTTTGGAATCCTCAATCCTGATCATGTATATATAAATTGTTTCCCCTTTTCACACTTGGAATTTTTTGTATTTGCCTTTTTCGTTCCTAAGTGTGGGGGTAAAACCTGATATTTTTGAACATTGAGGCCAATGTTCCATTCTAAGTGTGAGGGGGATTTCTATCGAAATGTGATCATACCTGTGCCTATTTGTGTTCCCACGCAACCCCGTTTTGACCAAAATTTTAAATTTTTTATTATGATTAAAAAATAATAATTAAAAAAAAATGATTAAAATATAAATATATAGTAATAAGTAGGCCCGTAGAATTAGGTAGCTTTTGATTTGACCGAGTTTAAAACTCTAGCTTTCCCCTTAGCTTTTTAGACTTAGCGTTTGCTTAACTTTAAAATTTTGCAAAGAACGAAAAATGATAGTGTTAAGTAGAAGTTGGATGCTAAACAAGGATTATTTGGAAATCTTAAGAGCTCATGTATGTAATTTGTCGCTTTTCCTCCCGTAAGCTTCTAATTTGACTAATAATACGTGCTATCTTTGAAAATTAGACTTAAATCAACTATTTTTTAAAGAATGTAGTCGATATCAATAAATTTAGTCTTAGTTCAAATTTATATTTAAATTTTCTAAAAATGTATTTTCTCTTCGATTAATGTTGCAAATAAATAAATAAATAATTAATAAGTAGAATAAATATCTTTGCCAAATTACTTCATCTTGTCGGAGGCGTGGCCGATGTTGGAGATCTTCATATAAGGTGGGGGGCCGGGTGACTATAATAAGTGAAATAACCTCTTGTCGACTACGTTTCTTTGCTATCGATGTGGCTTCGAGTAATGCTACTGGTGATTATTATGATTATAGCAAAAAAAAAAATTGTTATGAAAAAAATAAAATAATAAATAATGATAATAATCCAAGGTCGAAATATGTTTGCTACATCGTGTCGGAGGCGTGGCCGATGTTGTGTAAGCTCCTTCTAAAGGATGATGTTTAATAGTTTATGTTGCTTAGTAAGTGGAAAATTATTTTAGTTAAATTTAAATATGCTTTTGGACTAAGACTAATTCGTTTTAAGATTGTGACGTGATTTTCAATATGATATGTTAAACAGAACCCTTAGAGATTTTGAACCGAAGGTCCGTGAGTCCCGATACTAGGGGTTCTCGTTTTTTTTTGGGGGGGGATGGTGTCAAAAGCCCGCGTCACTTAGCTATTGAGTTGGTGTGCCGAGACGAAAATCGCTACATGGGATGATCTCGCTTTTAAAATCAATCTTCTCGGGTGGAACATGAAACATAGTTTTTGAATAACGTTGATCCATGGTTGAAATTCAAAATTGCACATTCACCTAATAAATAATAATTGTCGGGAGTAAAAAGTTTACAAGTTACAAATATGAGTAGTGTTAGCATCCTAACTTGTACTTAGCAGTGATTTCGTTTTAAGCTTAGTTTGGGGATTGTGAAAAGTCAAGGATGACAAACTCCTATTTTAAGCCTTTTTAAAACAAATTTGATAGAAATTGTTTATCTTAATTTTAGTTATGTAATAAGGTGGTTTAAATAAACGGGGGTGCTGCGAATTGAATGATTTTTTTTAACCTTTTGATGGACCTTTTCTGATCTTATTTTGATTGTGAGGGGCGTCATAAGTTAAATGGGGATAAATTATTTTATTTTCGAGCAGGTAGCCTTTATTTACATTGCGTGAGGGACCAGCAATGGTTTAGTGTGGGGGGATTTGATATTGGCTAAAATATACATATTTTGTACCCTGTAAAACACTATAAAAGGACTAAAAACACTAAAATATAGATAATTATGTTGCAAATATGTTTGTATTGTGTTTTTTAGTCTTACAGGTAAAAGGATGAAAAACGAAGCAAAATATCGGTACTTTTGGGGTGACTTTCGATACGTTTTCACCCTTTATCGAGGTCCAAACGGGAAAGTCGTGAATATCCTCGATCACACCATGTGGAAAGAGCACGGAAAAAACGATAGTTTTCCAACGTATCCGGCCTTTTATTCTTGAACCTTTTTCGTCCCTGTTTGAACCTTTAGTTATAATGGACGAGACCAAGCCAATAATGGGTTATATACTAATCTTTGCATAATATAAATGTAATGCTGCTCTAGCGCAGTTGGCACATGTGGGGTTCCTAAAGCCATGACCGAGAGGTCTATGGTTCGAATCGTGCATTGCCAAATGCTTGGGGCAAATGTTCTCCGTACAAATGTGATCATAATAAAATTGGTTGATTTTGTTTTGATGAAAATTTTGGGTTATTATAGTCTCCCATCCTTACAGAAATCTCGTCCTGAGATTTAGCTGAATGCCGGAGTGATGTCAAGAAATGATTTTGAATTGTAAAAGAGTTGCAAATCATGTTGGATATAAATTTGGAAATGAATAGATGATGACTAGAGACTTAACCGTATAAAGGTAATAATGATAACGAAGAAAAGGAATTATTTGTACAAACTGATCACAGGTTATCATATACTTAAGCCTGCTCATTTATAATTTGTCACTTAATTAGAGGCCATCCCAATTCTTATAATTGAGAATTTATAAATTCATAGTTCGGTGGTTTACAATTTTTTTATTCAAATAAAGAAGCGTCCTAATTCATTTCGATAAGACAATTATAAATCATCTAAGTATATAACAAGATATCAAAATGGTGATGTATAGAAGATGTTATGATTTTTCAAAATCATAAGAAGCGATGGGAAGAATAATGAGACATTAATTGCACAGATGTCCATATTATCAGTCGAGGATCTTTGTTGTTGCATAAGTGTTTCAAAAGTATGAGGCGAGTATTCAGAGTTGAATAGAACTAATGGGGTTGACAAACGATGCCAAGTTTTGATATCATTAGGGGTGCACGGTTTGGATCAAAAAGAGAAAACGCATGGTTTTTGAGTTTTAAAACTTTAACAAGAGTATATTTATGATCATATAAACATTATAAGAGTGTAGGAGCAGGTATGAAGATCATAGAACCTGGGTTTAAGCTTTGATCACTTATTCGTCTTGGATGCTTACATTACCCATAATTAGGGTTTAGGCATAAATGTTAATGATTAAGGCTCATTTGATATTATCGTTGTGAAAACTACATTTAATAGATAATGTATATGATAAAATGAATAACGGATTATTGTCTTGACATATTAGGATGTTTACTTGATGTAAACATGCAAAGAATAGGCATAGGTTGTTACGAGAGCTCGTTTACCTTAGAAATGTAAACTATGATACGTAAAGGAATGGAATGAAACAAAATTTTATTCATGTAAAAAGTAGTACTTAATAAAGTAATTAGATATTACATTGATAAAGATACTGGAAAATTACGGGTTGTTATAGTACACTTCCTACAAAGGGGATGAGGTCTATTATATCCATGGTTTCCATTAGCCTTGAAGGTTTCCTGCCTTCCATTTTGTTGTTGGTGATGATCATTGTTGCGGTTGTTATTGTTGCGGTTATCTTGGTAGTTGTGGTTTTTGCGATTGTTGGAGTGGTTATGATCATTAGGATATTTGTTATTGTTATGATTATTAGGGTAGTTGTTGTTGTCGTTGTTGGTGTTTCTTTTATCCTTAAACTTTCTTTTATGATCATCGGTTTCTTGCACAGAATTGCGTTTTAGTATCTGATCCATTAGCCTCTGGGCTATGTTGACAGCTTCCTCCAAAGTTTGAGGTTTTAAAGCAGT
The DNA here is from genome assembly GCA_026074375.1 of Tanacetum coccineum. NCBI lineage: Eukaryota > Viridiplantae > Streptophyta > Magnoliopsida > Asterales > Asteraceae > Tanacetum > Tanacetum coccineum. Next base: position 30,183 of record BQNB010050753.1, read on the forward strand.
AACGTTTCCTTTAATGCTTTGGGGCAGTCCCCCAATGAAAGCTTCCATAAGTTTCTCATAATTTGGCACCATGTTTGGACATAAGACTGCTAATTCTTGGAATCTTCTAACGTAAGTCTTGAGATCATCTCTTTTCATAACCAAGTTGTAAAATTCATCTTCCATTTTCTTGACTTCAGTTCGAGGGCAATACTTATTGGTCAAGAGCCTTTTCAATTCAGTCCAGGTGATCCTATTAGCTTGTTCTATTCTGATAGGTTGGGCGTATGCATTCCACCAGGACAAGGCATCGTTGGTCAGGGTACCAGTAGTAAATGTCACTCTATTTTCCTCGGCATAATTGCTACGAGAAAATACTGATTCAGTCCGTTCAAACCAGTGAATGAGTTCAACAGCTCCTTCCGTACCATTGAAGTAGAAAGGTTGACAGCTTATGAATTCTTTGTAGTTTCCTCTTTTTGCTACAGGAATTTCTCTTGGTCCAGTGTTCCTATTGGGATTGTCGGCATTTGCCATGGCAGCAGCCTGTGCTTCCAGGGCGGCAGCAATACCATCAGTAATTTCTTGATGGCGGCTGAGTAATGTATGGTGCTGCTGATGTTGATGTCCTTTTGGGTGATTCTAATCACATTTGTAACACCAAAATTTGGGTCGCAGCGGACTGTGTTTCGGGGAGCGATACTCATAATACATTGCACAAGTCATGAGGAGAAGACCTCTAAGTTGTGTTTGATAAAGTATTCGAAAAGTTTGGACTCCCCATTTTCTCAATAGTCCAATGCATGTATTTATGAGAAAACATGCTTAAAAGGGTCACATAAAGTTGGTGGTTCATAGGTTTTGTAAGTATAATTGTAAATTCCCAAAACTTTATATATAGGTTACGTGTTACAAGTTTCGCCCATACAGACTTTGCAAACATAAACCGACATATATAGGTTTCCTTTTTAAAATCTAAAAAAAATAGGGTTTTTTTCAGATATATATTGTAACTAATGAACATGATATCCCAAATGTTTCAGTAGTTATATATAATGAAACACGTTATCCAAAACTGCTTCAATGTAGATATTATAATGAGCAAAATATCCATTAGTTTCAAGTATGTAAGAGAATTGATTAGATTACTCTAAGTTTCATGGACTGCGACGTCGACTTATAAGTATGCACTTTATTCAAGGCACGGTAAAATTCATTAGTATTCAGTGTTTTGTTGGCCTGTAGACACCAATCCAGTCGTACTCCGAATGATATAACGTTCTGTTTAGTTCGATCTCGACTAGTGAGAGTCTAATCACCGTGGGGGTTGTCAATCCACAACTAGATATATTTCATAAACATTCTCGCTCACCCTCCAAGTGATTTACAGTTCATTGAATCTAAGTAATCCGTAATTATAGATTGAAAGTCAAGTTGTGTTACGTCAAAAAGTAACCAAGTCGTGTATCTCATCGAGTGATATATAAAAGAGTTATGTTAGACAAATCTGTTATCAACCATATAATAGGCTATTAGAAAACAAGCATGTTCTCACCCCAAAACTTATTAAAACAAATCATGTAAAAACGTTGGTTGGGCTATGAACTTACTTGGAGTTCTGATAATCCAAAATAGCGCAGTAAAGCGTCACGTTAAAGATCGTATGCAACCTAAATTATCATAGGTCATATAATTCGTACGGTACTCTTAATTGATAACATTGAATGTAATCTATAGATTTATCGTTTCTACGTACGGGCTATCATCATTCTAAAACGAAGGTCATGAATGAGTTCGAGGGTTAGGACATTAAATCGTACATCCAACAACTCGTCGAACGCCATCCGAGAGGCTCTCATTATGAAACTCTAGTATATAGTACTTTGATAACCACAAGATAATTCTATCTAGCTAATCGCCAACTAATGATTTTGGTAAAATTCGTGTTAATAAGGTTAAACGTTTATATTACGATTGTAAACCTGGCGTACGCTTTCGCGGTTTTTAAACCGATTCTCGCGTTTCTTATGTTCCATCTTTTCGTATTAGGGAGAGTTATCATAATTTGACATTTTTCCTATTTTGCTCTGGTGAACAGTAACTTTTTCTGTTCCTCAGACGTGAGTTATATAAAAAGCGTATTCGTTCGTGTTAAAACGTAATGTCGTATTTTATTGTTGATAGCTACTGTTGCCCGTGCACACGCTTTCTTTCGGGTCGTTCTTCGTTTTTGAAGTTCTATATATTTTATGAGGTTTACTAAATATAACTTTCTGTCTATGAATAGTAACTTTTATAAAAATATTTTTATAAAGTTTTATTTGTGTAAACTCGCGAAATCTTAACTCATTCGTTATTAATTGAAAGAATTTACGCTTCTTTTCATTTTGGATCTAAAATTATGTATTATTTGTTTAACAAAATATCAACACTTGTGTTTTTAATTTTATAAAATTGTTTTTTATAAAAAATTTTACTTACGACTCGTTTATTAATGTATAAACTTTTTTAACGTAACTTTTTCGTTTATTATCCGTTTAACAAGTTTCTTACCTTTTCGGAATCGTCTGTGACATGTATTATCTTATAAAAAATATAAAATGGATATGTAAAATTTCAATTTTGGACAGAATGTTTGCTTGAGTTTGTTGATTCCATTTTTGATCTTTTTCTTTTATACTTTACCACTTTAGTATTTTTAACCACAAGTCTTTATATCATATATATTTATATATCCTTATATTAGCAATTTACTTTGTCGTAATAGTCTATGTGTCAAGTTATCAAGGTTCAAAACCATTGATAACACTTAAAATCATACCTTACTTACTTAACTTTTAATTACAAGTTTAACATATGACTTTTTTACTTAACCAAGATTTGAACAAGATTATATATCCTTTATTTTCATGATATTACTCAATCTTAGTATGTGGAAAGTGTGACAAAATTCAACTTATTCACAGAAAAAATTATATTTTTTCATGTTCAAAAGTATTCCTAATGGTGATTTCAATATCTAGCACCTCATTATATAAAATACTCATAACATGAAAGATAAAGGTTTAAAAATAGACTTATGATGTTTGATGATGATGAGAACAAATGCTAAACCTGTGTTTAGCCTTAAAACAAAGTTGCTTTAAGAGAACCTAGTTTTCTCAAGGAAAACCTATCTTGTTCTTTTCTTGATTATACTTGTAAATGGTGTGGATGATTCAATGGATGAAAAGCACTTAGAAGCCTTAGGATAGATGTGTATAGGGTGTATGGGTTGTATAATAATTGCTATGGATATTGGCTAGAGTGCTTGAACAACTGCCGTAGCATTATAGAGATGGGAGAGAAAGATTTTGAAAATTTACTAAGTGTTATTGTATGAAAGTGTATCTCTTTATGTATAGATGCAAGTCTGGTGTAGGTATGGTCTAGGAGACAAAGTAAGGTGAAGGGTTATGGTCTTGTAGTCTTAGGTTTGCCATAGTTTATGGTTTTTAGTCACAAGACAAGGGTCTGTGTGTCAAGAAGAAGTTATGGTGCATGTCTGACCAAAATGGGATGATTTTCATTATATACTTTGCCATTAATTTCGGCAATAGATAGATATAATGATATATTTTTCCACTTTTCATGTATTTGGGTTAAAAGTGGGTTATTTGTTTGAAGGTAGAAAAGTTTTGGTGGTTCGGAGTGTCTAAACGCATTTTATTCGCGAAACGTTTACTCTTTTATTATCGATAAAATAAAATAAGATCTTAGTTACAAAATTATTCTCAAAATATTATTATACCCTTGATAGAAGTCAAACATTTAATGTTTGTATCGGTTGTTTACATTGAACGCTAATTTTTAGCTTACGCGATTTAGCTTAATATTTATGATTTCAAGCAAACACGTACAATTCAAAAAGGTACATTGTGAATTTATTGATGTCGTCAATGACTTGAAAACACAGGGTGTTATAACATTTACAAGACGACACAAAATAAGAATGATATCACAAGTCATTGTCAAAATTTTCATACATAGTGGTATTGAAATCATTTGACATATTGTATGGATCAATCCATAATATTCGCGTTCACTCGCAAGTGACTAATGGTTCATGATTAAGAAATATTGGCAGTGGAAGGTACTTTGGCAATAATATATCTGGATAACATAAAGTTGGAAAAATACTTGCATTCATGGTTTAAGCATGTATCTCCCTGGCGGGTTTATAAAGTATTCAAAAGATTTAAAATGCGAGGCTATAAACTCACCTTAACAGGGAAATCTGATTGATGGCAAAAGTATATGAAATGAAAGTAACGGTCTCATCACGTAACATGAGGGTAATATGTCAAGTCTTAGTGTGATTGATTATGTTTTCAAAACTTTATAAAGTTTAACATACATCTTACTTTGATTTATTAATATATGAAAATATTGTATCACTATTCGGGCTATCATAATTCAGAGGTCATGTATTAAACGTTTGAGGAGCCAAGACATTTTAAATCATAAATCCAACAAACTCGTCAAAACGTATACCCAAATGAAACCCCTCACATGAAATTCCCTAGTAACGTGATATGATAAGATTTTAAGTTTCTTCAAAAGCTAGTCGATGATAAGTTACGTTTAAATATATAAGTTATTGTTTTATAATGTGTCGTTCAGATGATTACTTAACGATAAATGTGTGGGCGTTTTAATAATCGAGTCTTAATACTCTTAATATATCTTTTTCTAATTTATATAAAAAATATTATATTTTAGAGAATAAGTTGCAATTGCTCTTGTGGGTGTCAAAAGATTGCAGGAACTTACTCCACAACTTCACGAAAGTGCATGTGGGGCTCCTAGTTCCTGACAACTTCATTGCACGCGTGTCCCTGAAGGGGAACCGAATTGAAATGGGAATTGAAACTTCAATTGCACTCGTGCTATCCTGCCGCATAGGGCATCGAATGCGCACAAGTTTCGTTTTGGGGTGGCCGCCTGCACTTTCGTGAAGTTGGGAAGCAAATCTGCAAATTTGGAGATACACAGTGAGATTTTTGAGATTTCTGTTTATTTTATATTTTTAAGATATATAAAAATAGGCATTAATATACCCTTGGTTTATAAACTTTTACAAGTTTAGTCCTTTATATAATAGTTTATAAATATTCAAACCTTTAAAATTAGAATGGCAGATAGTTACTTTTGTTATATTTTAGATAATGAATTTTTAGCCCTCTAGTTATAAATTTCAAAAAGATGCGATATATACCCTAGCATGAGAAATATGGCAACTCAAGTCAAAATCCATAATATTGATATTTTTCAATATAGAAAGTTATTTTCAGGTTATAGCTTATTATAATAATCTAAAATAGTTATAATGAATAAGTTTACTGAGTTGAACTTATGAAAAACGGATTATGAGCTCGAAAATACCAAAATGGGTTCGTTTGGTTTAGGAAAACCAAACCATATGGTTTTGTGGTTCAAGGGCTTAAACATTAAGTATACACATGATATTATAGAGCTTATGGAAAACTTTTAAAACAGATGTGAGCATATTGAACAAGAAATTAGTTATTGAGCTTAAAGGGTTTGAAATGAGGGTTTCTTTTTTTAGGTTCGGTACGCCTTGGAAATGACTCAATGGATTCTTCTCTTGTTTTATGGGCTTTTAAGGGATGAGTACTTTTCCTTGGCTTCTTATTCTGCTAAACTTGGTTGCAACTTAGATTTAGGTGGAAGGCGTTTGTGAGGATGAATGAAAAGTGTTTTTAGAAAAATTTGTTTGTTGTGTTTCGGTTATATAGGGTCAAATGATTAGGGCTAAGTTTAATTAGAGTAGGCACCAAGATTATTGGGGTGGGGCTGTTCCAAGGGATGATTATGTGTGACTAATAGAAGCTAGGGTGAGGTGTAGGGAAGGATGGTGTTGGTTCGGAAATCAAAGATGGTGACCAAGTAGCTTACTTAGTGTGAAAACTTCGTGGTGGCTTTAGTAGCTTACAAGGAGGTGAATGGAGGTGGCTTGTAAGGTGTTGGAGTGATGGTGATGTGGGTGGTTGAGGTCAGGGGATGAAGTAGAGGGTGGTGAATCATTGGAGGTGCTTGGGAGTTGTGTATTATATTTATAAAAACAATCGGCTATTTTGGAACTACTCCAGTCTGGTAATTTAGTTGCATTTACAAAAACCGATATTTCGATCAACTTTCAAACCTCGTGAGCTGGTTAGATATTTGGTCCTCTACATACTTTTAGTTTTACAATTCATGGGTTACTATACAAAAATTGGAGATAACACAATTTTATATAGGTGTGCAGAATTTGCGCACCTTTGCCATTTCGGCTATAACTATCTTCGAGTCGAATGGGGAGATTCAATCGGAAAAATGATCAAAGACATAAGGCTTGCAACCTAGTGTTTTTACTTAATAACCAGAAATCACTGATTTTGCCCAGATCCTTATGTTTTATTATCGGATCAGATTCTGAAAACTATTGAAACTCGGTTAAGGTGTACTGGGTTTACTACTGGTTTTATGGATTGTGGTTTAGGGTTGATGATTTGGAGTCGTTGGATTTGGGTTTATAATGATTTTTAGGGATTAGGTTAGGTTTAGGAGTTGTGCATTTCTTTCCGTTATTTTTTTTTTTGGGTGTTTGTACCTTGTGGTTAATAGGTGGTAACGATATTAAACATGATTTAGGAGGTAAAATTGACTAGTTTGTATTTCATGCACAATTGACGATTCATTGAGCTTATAGTTAGGTTATACTAGGGTTTAGGAGGCAAAAGATATTCAAAAAGTTTGGCCATTGTAACTTGTACACATTCTTTGAGCATTTGTACACTTGTTTTGACATGTAATTAGGGTTTTGATATAAATGTTAACATATAATGCTTGTTTTGGAATAACATTGTAAATGGTATGTTAAATGGATAACGTACATTGTAAAAATGATATTTAAACATAGACTGTCAGTAACCAATAAGGAATCACTTCGTTCATTATGATGAACAAGAAAAGTAAGATTGGATGATGAGAAGAATTGTAGAGAGAGAAACTAGAAAGAGAAAGTGAGAGAGAAAAAATGGAGGTTGATTTACTTGTCAAGATACAAATGAGACCAACAACCTTCTCTTTACACATGGAGAGGGGTTTAAATACCCAATGTGGGCCGGCCTATAGAAGGCTTAACTGGTTCGTGGTTTGTCTTGGGTTGGGCTCGAGTTTACTTGGGCTTTTTCGATACATGTGACCTAATAGTTACATTAATGAGCCCATATGTTCTAGCTATTACTACATTTAATATATAAATGACGCAGACCTAATATAATTAATGAACGAACTTCATTGTTATGATCTCTAATATTTTGAGGCTAAACAATATCCCCGAAGTGAGTTAATTTTGACACTCTTCATGAGAATCAATGATATGCTTTTGTCGTAAGTATTGTCTTTGTCTTGTCGTTATCTTGTTGTAGGCTCTTGTTCCTTATGCTTTGTGATCTTTGAATCTGTAGCTTTGTCATTGTTTTTGACTTCGTCTTTGCGTTAAGGTCTTTAAATATTTATCCTTCGTCTCTTGATAGTCTTTAATCTTGCGATCTTGTGTTTGACCAACATGCTCATACTTGTGCATCATCTTGAAAGCTTGCTAACAATCTCCTTGATAGACTTGAATATTCTTTGAGAAAGATCTCGTATATCTCAGAGTTTGTACGGAAAGTCTTTGTCTTTAATTTTGTGCTCTTTCAATGATTTTGAATCTCGATGTTATAGTATGTCTTTGTGTTTGTGTGAGCATGTGGTAATGAATACGAATTCAGGAATAAGGCTCAACCATCTCCATCTTTATGTGAATCTTGAAATAAAACGGTTTGCAATAAAGCATGTGTCGAAAATGTATTGCTTGGTCATTGTCGGATTTGTTAGATTAACCTTCAGGTTCGTAGAGGACACCCCGTTTTACAGTATTTATAAATATGTAATGTGATCTGGGTAGAATTCCAAGAATTCCTTGACAAGGGTTTCCAGCTAAAGCGTATGAATCTTATAACATAGATGTATTAGATATTTACAATGTTTAGATAGTTTCATTACTGGAAGTTTCAAAGCAGAAAAACCGGTAAGGAGGTTAAATCAGATAGTTATATCTTCTGATTAAGCTGTCAATACATTTCTGAACAAGTTTGATTACATTTGAATGCACATCGTTCTTTTCCAGTTGAACAAGTTCGATTCATATTGATTCGCATGTCACCTACCAGAGCTTGTTTGATGCTGGCTCAACGCAAGATTTCCATCTTCTTTGATAGTAATAAGTATCCATCGGATGTTTTGGCACAAGCACAAGATAATGGTAGGAGCTTTGTTAACAGATGTGACTAATTGGCTGTTCAACAGTGTTGTAAGGATTGTGTCTATTGAGATTTAATTATGGATCTGTTAGCTGTTAATTATATTAAGTCAAAACAAGAATGTTATCGGTCTTAGAAACGTTCAACTAGGGTCTTGTATTGTAATAGGCTCGGTCGGGTTCACCAGGCTTGGATTGTAATCTAATATTTCTTTTCTTGTTTTCTTCTCTACTTTCTCCTCTACGTTTTCTTTTATTTCTAGCGTCATGGTAAAGATTATTGTTGTGTAATGGATTAAATTAGTGGCGAATAAATGTGGTACAGAGCTATAGGGAGTTCAAGGTTTGTTTTGTGTGAAATTGTTAGGTTAGTTGGTTATATTTATTATTCTTTGGTTCCGAAAAAATAGAGGAAATTTCAAAGTCGATCTTTGTTTTTGGTTAAAAGTGTTTAAAGGATAGTACTTTCGGGCTAGATTCATTTCCTATGATCTTAACTAGTGGTTTTAAATCATTTAGTTGCTTACAAGGAAAGTTAGAGATTATTTTTTTCTAGGCTGCGTTTTGCCTATTGAAGGGTGTTGTTGTTGTGTTTTGCCAAGTCATTGGTTTTCTCAAAGTCATTTGCGTTTTTAGCTCAAGTCATTGCGTTTTGCTTAAAAAGTCACTGCGTTTTGCTTCCAAAGTCATTGCGTTTTGCTTAAAAAGTCACTGCGTTTTGCTTAAAAAGTCACTGCGTTTGCTTCCAAAGTCACTGCGTTCTTGCCTTAGAAGATCTTGCGTTTTGTCATTGCGTTTTGCCATGGAAGCTTGCGTTTGGTCTCAAGGTTCGCTTTTTGTCCATTGGAAACCTTGTTTTGAAAAACCTAACATCAAGGACAAACAAACTGGAGGACTTAGAACATTTCATTTTGTACTTAACATTCAAACAATCAAACCAAAAATCAATTATTTATACTTGAAACGTCAATTATTATTCATCACGGTTTCTTCTTGATTTAGTAAAATCGCGGGAAAGATACAATCTTTCATCAGTTTTAATAAAGATTTTGTAAAATCCGTGAACGTTAATTCATTTTAAAACCACAATTCATCACTTTCATTATCATTAGAGATCCGACTGATCCAGTTACAACAACTTATCAAATGGCACATTCATGATACCAATTTACAAACTCATTTCATCAAATGCTCTTCATAATGTATCATGGAAGGGGTAGCAAAGTTCGTTCCACCAATGTTAGCAAGGGTAATTATGTCTTCCGTGGAAATCAAAATCAAAGTCGAGATACATTGACACCAAACCTAACAGATGAACATATCCACCATTGTCTCCAAAAATCCACCAAAAACGTTTAATGGGTGAGAGAAAAAAACAGTTCAGTTGCTGAAGGTAGTTCTGAATAAACTGTTAGAGATGTATATAGAGAACTATAAGAAGGTTTATAAGACTATCGAGATCAACTGAATGTAGAAGCTGAATCGTTAGATATTTCACAGGATAGATAACGCTATCTACTCCACCGTTGATGGTTGGTAGCCGATGCATGTGAAATAGAAAGCATTGAAAGGTAAAACAAGGTGAATCAATCAATGTTCAAGATCTTGAAACCAATTTATATTGGGAGTTTGGAAAATTCACATCACGGGATGGTGAATCACTTGAATCGTATTACGCACGGTTCTACAAGATGATGAATGAGCTTGTCCGAAATTAGTGTCATGTTACAAATCATCAAGTGAATGTTCCAGTTCTTACTTCAACTACAACCAGAATGGCAAAGGTTTGTGACACTTATTAAGCAGAGTCAAGAGCTGAAGACTGTCTCCTATCACAAACTTTATGACATCCTGAAGCAACACCAGAATGAAGTCAATGAAATAAGAGCTGAAAGACTAGCACGTACTGCAAATCCACTTGCACTTGTTACTCAACAACAACCAGTTTACCATCATCAAAACCATCCTACTCAAAACACTCAATATTCCTCCACTAGATCACAACAATCTACCAAAAACAGAGGAAAAGCAATTGTTACCTCTTCTGCTCCTACTTATGATCCAGAACCTGCTACGGTTACTGAAGATGAGGAAATGTCAAAGGAAAAGGAGATTGACAAACTCATGGCTTTAATTTCTCTCTCGTTTAAGAAAATCTACAAACCTACCAACAACAACCTTCGAACTTCATCAAACACCAGTCGAGCTAATCAAGATAATTCTCCAAGAATCAACAAAGGAATTGGGTATGATAATCAGAGGGCAGTAAATGTTGTTGGGGCTAGGAAAAATGTAGGTACTCCGGTTGTGTAGAAGTCTGGGATTCAATGTTATAACTGCAAGGAATATGGGCATGTATCAAGGGAATGTCAGAAACTAAAACGAGTAAAGGATGCAGCTTATCACAAGGAAAAGATGTTATTGTGTAAACAAGAGGAAGCTGAGGTTCAGTTGAATGCAGAACAAGCTGATTGGAAGGATGATACTGATGATGAGTCTGAAGAACAGAAATTGGAAGCACATTATATGTACATGGCATAACTTCAAGAGGTTACTCAAGATCCAGTTGACAATTCTGGACCAATCTTTGATGATGAGTCAATGCATAAGGTACAAAACAATAATGACAACTATAATGTGTTTGCCATAGAAATGACATATATCTGACGGAACAAGGTGACTCCAATATCACTATTGATTCATTGGATATATGTTATGATAGAGCTCAGGATGACAAGGATGAAACTGATTATCTTGATCAAGAACATAATTTGCTTGCTTCTTTAATTCAGAAACTAAAATGTGAAATTGATGACAGCAAAAACCGAAATAAATTTTTGGAATCA
>BQNB010050754.1:0-29391 GCA_026074375.1 Tanacetum coccineum
GAACAATATATATTCCTCTTCTAACTTTGGAAGAGGAAGCTAGTCATTATTCATTTTCCATTTAAACACACTTGTTTCTCTCTCTAGAAAACCTCTCACGTGTTTCTCTCTCTTGAAACTAGCCAAGTCCAAGAATCGACCCCGTGTTATGATATAAGATATACCATAACCTCGCCCAGTTTGACTCTGTGGTGAAGAAGAGGACAACACCTGATGCTCGTACAGAAGGTGAATAGGGGTTTGAACATACAAAAGCTGTTTTTAACAATGAAATTATTCCATTTCTAAAATCTTTAAAAGACATCTTCAATGTGTTTGATAGAGATCTTCTAAATGAAATAATGGAAGTACAAATAGTTTTTGACCAAATGGATGCTGCTGTTCAACAGTTTTCAGTTGACAAACAATGTTTGGAAATTGCTAAGAAAGAATTATTTTTGGAAAATGATCGAATCTTACAACAAATCATGTCTCAAGATGTTCTTTTAACTGTGATGAATTCTATGTCTTTGATTGGTGAATATGTGAATATGGAAAGAAAGCGAAATGAATCTTGTGATAAGTGTTTTAATCTTGATGCCGAGCTTTTGAAATCACAAAATGCGTTTAATGATCTTTTGAAAAGATACTCACAACTTGAAAGACATTGTATTTCTCTTGAGTCGTCAATACAACTTAATCAAGCAATTTTTCAAAAAGATGAATCTTGTGATAATCAAAATGCTCTCGAAATTCTAGAATTTTTTGAAAATAATGATTTGAAAGCTCAGCTTCAAGACAAAGACACTACCATTTGTAAGTTGAAGGATATTATAAAATCAATGAGAGAAAAGTCCAAGGAAGAGAATGTCAATTATGATTATTGTGAAATAGAGACCAAAAATGTAGAACTGGAGAATAGTGTGGCAAAATTGCTTTCGGAAAACAAGCGTCTTTGTAATGAAATTAATCATGTGAAATAGGTTTTTAAAGAGCAGTTTGACTCAATCAAAAAGACACATGTTCGTACTAAAGAACATAGTGACTCTTTAATTGATAAACTAAACTTAAAATCTGCAGAGAATGAGGATTTAAAAGCTCAAATTCAAGAAAGGTTTTTGTGATAACGTCATTGAAAAACGATTTACGAAAAGTAAATGGAAAAGAAATTGTTGATATTGCTGCACAAATACCATCTGCCAACACTGTTGTTCCATGAATGTTTAAGCTAGACTTAAAACCTTTAGCTCCTAGGTTATTGCAAAATAGGAAAGCTCACATAGATTACCTTAAGTACACTCAGGAACAAGCTGATATTCTTCAGGGAATAGTCGAACAAGCTAAAGCAGAACAAACTTTAGATAAAGAGTTAGACTTTGCCTGTAAGCATGCACAACGAATTCAGGAGTTACTTGTATATGTTCGAGATACATGCCCGAATGCGATTAATCTTAGTGCAAAAAAGGTTGCTGTCACACCCAAAAACAAGGTCAAGAAAGTTAGGTTTGCTGAACCTCTCACATCCTCAAGCAACATTAAACAGGTAGAGTCATCGAAAACATCAGATTCTAACACACCTGTGTTGTCTTCTACAGGATTGAAGTGTTCTACTAGTAAGTGCAGATCAAAGCCTACTGGCAATAAAAAGAAAGATAGGATCTCGCGAACACCAAGTAGGAACATGAAGAATAAAGTAGAAGCCCAACCTAGGAAAGTTAATAAAAAGAATCATGTTGTTGAACCTATTTGTGATGTTGATGTTAAGCATTCACTATTAAATGTGAATTATGAACCTATTTGTGCTACTTGTAAGAAATCTATGTTTGATAGTGTTCATGATATGTGTCTTCTTGATTTTGTGGAAAATGTGAGTAGCCATGCTAAATCTGCTAAGAAACATAAAAAAATATTTAGAAACCTACGGGTCATGTATTCACTGAAGTAGGACTTAAGTGGAAACCAACAGGTAGAACTTTCACTATAGTTGGTAATTTGTACCCTTTAACTAGGATCACTTCAACTAACGTAGTGCCTCTTAAGAAAACCACTTCCGACTCAGTTGAAACCCAAAAACCAGAGCTTAAAGTCTACAGCAGGAAACCCAAAAACGTTAAAAATGTAGGTTCGAGTAAAAAAGCTAAGATTGTAGAATCTAAAAATGTTAACCACTCGGAACCCAATCATACTTGGGGATCCATTGCTACAGATATTCCATCATCTTCTTCTCTTGTCATGACAGGTTGTCCAGATTGTTCTCTGGAATCTGGACTCTGGATGTTCAAAACACATGACAGGGAACCGCTCTCAACTCATGAACTTTGTTAGTAAATTTCTAGGCACAGTTATATTTGAGAACGACAATATTGCAAGAATTATAGGCTATGGTGACTATGAGCTAAGAAATGTTTCTATTTCAAGGGTATACTACGTCGAGGGGCTTGGACATAACTTGTTTTCGGTTAGATAATTTTGCGACACAGATCTTGAAGTTGCATTTTGGAAAAACACTTGCTTTATTCGTAATTTAAAAGGTGTTGATCTACTTTCCGGATCCCAAGACACAAATATGTATTATAATTTCTCTTGATGACATGCTTAAAACATCTCCGATCTGTATTCTATCTAAAGCGTCAAATACTAAGAGTTGGTTATGGCATCGTCGGTTATCACATCTCAACTTTGGTACTATTAACAAGCTAGCTAAATACGGTCTTGCATGAGGCATTCCAAAACTTAAATTTTTGCACGAGGCATTCAAGACTTAAATTTCAAAATATCATCTGTGTTCAGCATGTGCATTAGGAAAAAGCAAGAAATCCTCTCATCACTAACCAAGAGAAACTATATCTTTTGCCTATGGATTTGTGTGGCCCAATGCGTGTGGCGAGTATTAATGGGAAAAGGTATATCTTAATGTTTCGTTACAATTACTCATGATTTACTTAGGTCAGATTTTTGAGGTCAAAAAATGAGAAGCTCTGACGCCATCAGCAAATGGACTAAAAAATATTAATGTTTCGTTTGTGTGCCACTGTTTTGTACATGTGTTGAACAGATAATAGAACCGAATTTGTCAATCAGATACTTCGTGAATTTTATGAAAATGTTGGCATCTCGCATCAAACATCTATTGCCCGCAACTCCTCAGACTAAACGGCCGTTGTCAAAAAGGCGAAACCTAAACTCTTATAGAAAGTTGCACGTACAAGTTCATATTTTCTAAAAGCTCTATTATTTTTATGGGGCCGAATTAATCAGTCACAGACTTGTAACACCTAAAATCGTTCTTTAATCCAATCTGACTACAAAAAAACTCTATATGAGCTTATGAAGATAAGGAACGGATTTATCTTTCCTTTCATTGTTCTATTGGTGCATATTTGTTATCCTACATTGACAATGAACGCCCTGGGTAATTAGATGCAAAAACTGTATTGGTATTTTTGTTGGTTTTGCAGCCCGCAAAGAAAGCATTCAGAACTCTACAACAAAAGAACCCGAAAAATTATAAAAACAATTCATGTGACATTCGATAAGTTGACAGCTATGGCTTCTGAAACAAATTCAGTTTAGGACCCGGGCTTTTTCTATGACTCCGCAACATCTAAGTTTCATGGACTCGTTACTAATAACCCATATTCCTCAATCAACCTTGTATTTCACCAAAAAGAGATGATTCGGATCGCTCTGTTTCAACACATTGTTAAATGAATACTTCAAACTACATCATCAATTTGCTTTTATCTCCAGTTCAAGAAACGGCTGCTCCAGTGCTATTATTTTAGACGATTCTCCTGTGTCAACTTCCATTGACCATGATTGCTCCTATAAACTAGGTATTCCGTCTACACAAGATCAAGTACATGTCTCTAAACATTTCTCAAGAATTTTGGAAATCTCCAAAAACCCCAATTTTTCGTTGTTGATTGGTATGTGCTTAAATACACATACCTTTTACCTAATAAAACGAGCTAAAAAAAGACCATAATTGACCAATCAAATACAGAAAATGCATTGTTTTCGTTTGTTTGTGAATTGTTGTTTGAATAAAAGGAAATAACAAAGCAAAACAAACCAAAATAGGCACAGGAATGGAAAGAGTACAAGAGATCGAAGCCTAAGGCAAATTTATCTTGAGTCTTAACTAAATCAATCCACAATCTTTAACCTAAAGATCACTAAAAAGTATTACACCGTTAGTCCTAACAGATATTACACTGTTAGTTCCTAAACCTAACAATCCCCCTTATATCCTTACTTTCCGTTAACTATTTTCTTAGAAAATCATTACTCAGCCCGACAACTAGAAAAAAAGCCAAGGTCACTCCCCGGTCAACCCCCCTTATAACTCCCTTGGTCAAAATCACTATTCATTACCCCCTTTCCCTCCATCTCTTTTACCTCAACGAGTAAACCATGGTAAAATCAAATCCCTACTCAACACACGCTCCTTTGTTTCTAGAAGCAACTAACACGTCTGACATTCCTATGTCCTTGTTGGCGAATTCCTAAGGCGCTCGATTTTAACGTTGGTAATTGATCCAAGGTAAAAAGATGGATTAAAGGTGGTTATGATTCAAGGGACGAGATTGGATGTGGGAAATGCTCCTGAGAGCCTAGAAGCTTCATCATATCACTATAAATATAGAGCTCTCCTCAACACACATAGGCATCTAGAGTGGTAGACATAGAAGAGTAGAGTTTAGATTAAGAGTATAGTTAGTAGGAATCAGTTAAGAGTATTTTAGAGTAAGAGTAGTACTAGGAGATATTTTTTCAGTGTGTTATTCAGAGAGTCTGTGATAGAAGATTAAGATAGTGTAAGAAGGATTTCCTACCTTATCATCATTTAGACTATTAGCAAGATCATTTCGCTGGTAGTAAGAGTATAGTAGATAGGTAGATATGATCCGAGTGAATCTAACCCATAACGGTAAGTAGTAGGTAGTCTAGTTTTTAGCTTTAATTTAAGCTTTATTAATGTTTTTTTAGCTTATTGTTACTTTTTAATGCAGTTTTACTCTTAAACAGCTTGTAATCATTTAATTTTAATAAAATCATAGTTGTTTATTCATTCTCTTTAATTTTGTTTTACTTAATAAGCAAAAGTTCTTTGATCTCACTTTTTTTTTTTTTAATATGCTCAAAATAAGCAGTTCATACTCAGTTTAGCCCTCAAAATGTAAATGAGCTTAGTCATTCACTTAAATTCCTCTAAATTACCTCAGCTTCTTATATGGATGATAAGCCAAATTGGGATGGGCTTATGGACAATACTAGCTTATCTCTGATAAGCTAGAGCTTGTAGACTAGCTCATTTGAGAAATTTTTGATTCCTGTTTGGCTGGGATCAAAGGTACTTTCATATTTCTTTCTTGTTAAAGCTTAAATCTGTTTTGCTTATTTCATGCTTATTTGTGCTTATTCTGTTTAATGGTCGCTTTTATTGTATAATTATTACTAAATCATATCAGTTTATGTGTTTACTTTCATTAATTTAGAAGCCATTAGTGTGCTTTATCTCTAAAAACTATAAAAAAAATCCAATAAGCATAAGCTCATTGGATGAGTGCTTTTTATTATCTAAATTGCTTTTAATTCTTCTATTAGTAATAATAAGTAAGTTTTTTTCAAAATTTCATAAGTTTTAAGGTTTAAATCAGTTTAAAAAGCTTTTGATAAAAAAATAATAATGGGGTGTTTGGTTAGCAGATTAGCCAAAAGCTAAAGCTGCTAAAGCTTGTTTTGACTATTAAGCCAATTTAGTTTAGATTAATCTTAGTCTAGTCAGTAGTTTTAAATAATTTCTTCAAGTTTTTAGCCTTATTTTAAAGAGTTTGAGCTTATTTGCTATTTTTTTATGGACTAGTATTATAGATCGCTTATTGAGTAGGTCTTGCGTAGTAGCTATTCTGGTTGTTTCATGCTTGCTCTAGTCTAATAATGCAGTTGAAAAGAGTTGGTTAAGTATGCATTTGTTTTAAGTCAATCTGTCAAAGTGTTTGTTTCAAATCTTAAAAGATCTAAGGTCCTTTTAAATTTAGCGTTTAGTTAATAGTTGTTTTTAAGGTTTGAATCTAATAGCATAAGCTTATTGTGGCATAAGCTCAATCTGTTTTAGCTTATTTTGGAGTATAGCTTTCATTTACTTAGCTGAATTTAAGGCTGCACAATCCAGTTCATTCCTCAAAAACTAAAAAAAAAAAAACAATTTGACTCAGCTGTCACTATTGACAGCTGATTATCTAGCTTAATTTTAGACCAAATTTCCTAAACTTAGTTTCTATGGAGTTCTTTGTGGTTAGTCTACTATCTGTTTTTAGTTTTTAGGTTTAGCTTTAGCTTATTGTAGCTTATTCTTTTAGTCATAAGTTGGAAAAGAAACTGCCAAAAGTCCCTTTTGAGTCCAAGTGTGAAATCTGTTTGGAGGTTTAATGAGCTTTTCAGCTCATCTTTGAGATTCTCTTTGCTTCTAGGTAAACTTTTTAGGATATATAGGATTAGTTCTAAGACTCTGTTTTATTTAGGAATTTTGAGTGCTAATGGGATTGAAAAAGCAATTTGCAGCCTTAGATTGTAGCTAGCAGTACTTATCAATGTTTTGTTAATGCTGAGGCCTATTGGTGCTATTTTAGCTTATTTGGTTGGCTTATTGTGTGTCCATAGTGCTTATCTGAGTAGCTTTTAGGATTTGTTTCAGCTCATTTAGCTTTTAGTTTCTTTTTGAGTCCTTAGAATCTTAGCAAGTCTTGCTTAGTGTAATTTAGCTTTAAGCCAAAACTGTCACTTTCAGTAGCTTATTTCCAGCTTATTTTTTAGTTCTAAAAAAAAGGTTGTTTTACAAAAAGTGCTTATTCTCGGCTTTTCTAAAAAGTTTGTGTAAAACGTTTTGCAAATAAAAATTATTACATGGGAAGTGGGAAGTTAAGGAGAAGCAAGGACTCGAACCCTAGACCTCACAACCTCAACCAAGCCTCACACACATACACCTCTACCACTAGCGCCCTTGGGTCTTTTCCGTTTAGAGTTGCAAACAAAATATACTTAAGGTCAAATTTCAATTTTAGCTTATTCCCCTTTTTAGCTTATTTTCTGCTTATTTAGCTAGCATCTTTTCCTATTCGTATTTTTCCTAGGTTCCTCATATTATTAAGCATTTTTCTTTATTTTTTTAGATTTTTAATAATTAGTTTAGTATTTTTGATAATTAATTTAGTTTAAATTAGTTTTTAATTCATAATAAATAAAATAAAAAATATATAATTCTTTTTTCTAAAATTATTTTTAGTCATTTAGGATTTATAAAAAAAACATTGTTAGGGTTAATTTTTGGTAATTTAGGTTTTTAAGTCGCGTTTTTTTTAATTTCCCGTTAACGTTTTTAGGTCAAATCTTTAATTGCTTTAATTGATTGCTTGTATTTGCTTGTTTTTGCATTATATTTGTTAGAAATAGGAAATCAAATCAAAAATCTTTAAAAAATGATTCATTTGCGTCACGAAACTAAACCTCGATTTTCAATGCGCACGATCGTAGGGATACGATCGGGCAAGGTTTGTATTTTACTTTGGATAAAAGTAATCTTCCAGAATCATCGCGGAATACTTATCTTATACTATTATTGGTATTAGGTATTTAGAATATATATTTAAGTATATATAGGCTAAGTATTTGGTAATTAATTTTTGGCGCCGCTGCTGGGGAGGTGTGTTACGATTATCGTGTTTTGTTTGAAGATTAGTTTTTGAAGACCCTTCCTCGTGAAGTTATCGTTTTTAATTGTGAATATTTTTCTTTTTTATTATAAAACCATAAAAATCCAAAAATATTTTACTTTCTTATTTTTATTATTTCTTTTTCTTATGTATTATTTTAAAAATCTATAAATATTCTTCTTTACCATCTTATCCGTTTAATTCTTATTTTCTCAACCCTTTAATTCATTTTATTTTCTTTTGTCGCCATTCAACCAAACTTAATTGTTTTGGGTGTGAGAGAGAGAGATTGTGATATACGTTGTCCGATGGTGTATTGTGAGAGGTTCGGAGGATATGGATATTAGATACTGGATTTTTGGTTTGTTTTGCAATACAAGAACCGAAAATCCCATTCGCTTTATGATCAAATCAGAATTATTTCAATGATTCTCAAAATCTTTGACCGAATTCCCTTACAATCCACTAATACAGCGGTATTCTGTGAGTTAGTTGGGAAGTATGCTCATTTATTGGTTATGATTGTCCACCTCAAGATCCGATTGGTACATTCAAGCACCGTGTTTTCAATAAAAAAACTTTGAAAATAATTTTCACAAAACTTCATCAGTTTTCCACAACAATAAAATTGTTGTGAGAAATTGTAGGAGGTCCTCATGAGACTTTCAGTGTAACGTATGACCAAATTTCTGTTAATTCTTATTTCTTCCGTTTGACAATTAAACCCACTGTAGTATCCCGTCAATTCATTCTCCTCCTCCAAGAGAAAACGAGTAAGGAAATTTTGCAAGCCAGAGAAGAACCCTTTGAATTCTATTCAAAACTTTTTAAAGAGTTATATCTCGTATATCTTTTAGAGAAACGCCAAAGGTTTTATCGCTAGCTTGGGAGAATTTTTTTTTAAATTCAGCATGCTCAACCAGAGGATATACAAGAATTGCTTCATAAACTTCTTAAAGATTTGTAAATTATAAGGGAGGAGCTGGCAGAATATATTAATGTTCGTGTGTAATCGTCCTGCCTTCTATGGACGACGATGATGATGATGAGTACACTATTCAATATAGGGAATATTTAGAGAATTCGTCTATGCAATCACACCCGATGTACCAACGAGAACCCGATAACTCTCTAAAGTATGGGGGTCGAGCATCTTGGAACTTTTTCGGAAAACAGGAATCGGGACAAAGTAATAAAGGTCTAGTGTTGAGGACCATGTCCTAATACTATGTGAGTCGAGGGTATTTTCGACAATTGTGTGATGTGCCTTTTTTGTGATTATTCTCTCCTTCTTGGTGTTTTTAAACGATCACCTTTGAGATTTTCTCCGATTTTAACAATGTTTGTACTTCGAGTGATGACGATTCTTTTGAGGACATCGATTACGTGAGCATCACCTCCTAATTCTGCTCGCTCAATCAGCCTTTAGAGGAGGACTCCATTTGACGAATAAGGACGGGGGGATATTTACTTCATGAGAAATTATTGAATATCAATCTTCTTATTGCTTGTGATTTACCTTCGAGTGATGATTTCTCTCCCATTAGTATTTTTGAGGAAAAATCTGTGACTTTCTCTAACCCTCTTTTTGATTCAAATGATGATTTTACCTCTAGTGATAACGAGTCACTATCCGATGAGGACGTTCGGAAGATGTTAAGATTTACTCGAACCCTCTTTTCGAATTCGACGACGAATATATCTCTAGTGACGTAATCCCTTTTTTGATGAGGTGTTAGAGGACATCGAGTGCAAGGATTCTTATGATTCCAACCTTGATGTATAACACCCCGTGGTTTTAGGGTCATTGACGTTGTCAATAAATTCACTAAGTATTTTTAAGTATTGTACGCGTTTGCTTTTACGTAATTAATGTTAAGTTTAAATGCGTAAATTAAAAAACGACATTCAATTGTAAATACATGCTCTAACAATTTATGTCTTACTAAAGCAAGGGTATTAAAATAATTATTTGTGAATTATTTTGGTCTTGTTCATTTTATTCTTTATTCTGGTTTACGTAAAGTGTGTTCGTTGCGATGTTTTAAAATTTCGTTTTAGGCATACCCAGAACCATATTAATTAATCTACGCTTCAACAAATACTTATTTTTACTTCCAACACTGGAAAGTACACTCCTTTTTGTAAACTTTACGAAAGGTACAATGGTTACGTCATATAGTTCATAAAAATAAACTAACACCAAGCTACATGTTACCATTTATACATCTACACTTTATATAAACTACTTTAAACTTTCAAGTATAAGTAAATAATGTGTACAAATATCTAAGACACACAAAATTGGTCTTTCCCCTTTTTTACATTACAAAACAAGAGGGTCAAGGAGCACACAAAACTCTCCCACTTGGTATTGTACCTATACTTCTTCATTTAACCTAGCCAACTACTTGTTTCTTTGACCAAAGACTAAAACACATGGAATTCCTTATGACCCTCTAATGGTGTCTCCTTGATCGTCCTACCACTTATAAATATTTATACATTGCAAGAGATTTAAGAAAAACATAACACTTAGCACTTATAAAAAACTAAATCATCTACTCTTTTGCTCCTTACTAAGCCTCGGCCACAAAACACCCCCTTATAAGAATCCATACAAATTTTTCTACAAAATTATACAAGCAATCCACAATCATTCCTAAGATATACTAGGTATGTGCAAAGACTTGGTTAACCATTTTGCAAGTGTTGAAGACTAGAAAGGAAGCTAAGTTTATATTTGGACAAATTAGGTGGTTTTCATTATTGGTAAGCTTGGGTTTCAAAATCTAAACATGGGTTTAGATTTTTGTGGTTCATCACACAATTCATCACTTTAAGTTATCTAACCACCTTACTTTTCATTTTCATGAGTTCATATGTATATTATGTTTATGTGTAAAATCTCCACTTAGGATATTGTTTAACTTTGTTAATAACTGATTTTCTTGTAAACATGATTTTATGAACTTGTACACATGTTATATGGGTGATATTATGAGGTTATAAATGGATACATAAGTGTTTTACAATTTTGGTTAAGCTTAAAAAGTGTTAATGCAAGATTAGGGTTTTAAAGGGATTTACATTTAAAAGCTATAAGTAAAAGTGTGTAAATAATTTGTTAATCTTGTAAATCTTATTATCATGGACTTATGAGGACAAAGGATGGACTATTGGACATTATTATATGTATCACATATAATATTTATGGTATAAAATACTTGTGGTAATTTACAAAAGTAAAAAGTACATAAAACAAGCTTTATATAAAAGTATACATATTGAACATAAAGGGGCTGTTTTGGATTTCGAATTTCTAACAGTGGGTTTGATCTTTAAAAAATACAATATTTCTCATGACGATTCAAAACGGTATGGAAACTCGAAAAAACGGATTAATAACGAAAAAGTTCACGAGAAAACACGATTTACGTTATTAACTGGTTTTATAAATATAAACTTTATAAAAGCAAGTTATAAAATACTTCTAAAACAGAAAGTTTAGTATTTTTCACAGATTGTACATATTTTTAGGATTCCAAAACAATAAGAAACGTAATTTTTTGATTAAAAACGAAGAAGTTATGAATTACGCGAGTTTATATACTTAGAGATGTATATAAATACTTTTATAAAAACCATTTTATAAAAGAATCTGTTCATGACAGAAACATTCTTTTTTGTAAACCTCATCATTAAATAGAACTTTCAATTATGAGGAACTTGTGCTCGAAAAAATTATAAATCGGTGCTAAAAACAAATAAATACGAAGTTTACGATAATTTAATGTTTAAAAGTAATTTTAATAACTGATGAACAGTAAAAATCTTCTGTTCATCACTGCAGACCCCACTTTATAAAAATGTATAATTTTAATAACAAAGGCTTGTGCTCGAAGAATCGCTAAATCTGGTTTAATACGTAGAAGTTGTTGCTTTTAAGGGTTTTTCGACATTAACTTTATAAAATGTTCATCAACAGTAAAAATTACTGTTTCATCAAAAAGGTATGAAATATAAAGTGTATATTTTTATATATCATCTTATTACGATGACGTGGACATAAGAAAAGCAGAGAGTAGAATCGGTGGTTTAAACGGGAAAGTTTATGCTAGTTTTACCCAAAAACGTTATTTATAAACGTTTTCTCTTTATAACTACGATTTGTAAATTACAAATAGTTGGTGATGTGCTATATAGGATTTGTTATACGCTATTAGTTATCGAAGCACATAGACTTTTACGAAGACTATGTTTGAATTAGTTGCATTCGATTCATTCGTGACTCGTTATTTCACTACCTCGATTATTACTCATTCACTTCACTGCTGCGGTGAGTTCATAGCCTTTTTTACATGTTTTGTTTTATTAGTTTTGGGGTGGAAAATATGCATTTGTACTATAACTGGACACAAGTGGATAATATTTATACCAGAATTACGTGTTGCCTAAGTAACGATAAACCAAGTTGGTGCCATTATTTTGAACTGTCAATTTACTAGATTGGATATGTGAGCGCGAATGTGATGAACTAGATCTATTGGGTTGGCCATCCCCGTTCGGGTGTGATTAGCTATAACTTTACAAACGAAACGTTATTACCGTGTCGGATTAGGGTTTGTGTGGGTATAGAACATCAATAAGGCAGTGTGGGCCAATTTTATATTGACTTAATTTATTTATGTCGAGCTTCAGTGTCAATGTGCTTAGGGGCAACGTTGATTTACTTTTATATATTATTTGCATCTGTTGCAATTATCATTTACCACTTGGGAAATCTTTGTGTCCTACAATATACGATTTATCAAACCTATGAATTCACCAACATTATTGTTGACGTTTTAAAGCAATGTTTTTTAGGAGGTCAATAAGCACGTGGTGCAAGGGATACATTGGTGGTTTTGATTTGGATATCATGCATTAAAGATTTTGTCGCATTACATTTTTTATATCTGTTATGGGCTAGAAATCTTTGTTATTTGAACAAGTGAACAATTGAAGCTTCGGGCTTATGTAACAAATACTTTGTTAAATCCAATGTATCGGTTTTAAACGACTTTTTGGGTCGTTCTATATATATCTTGTGTTATTGATCTAAGAAGTAACACGCCTCGGACCCTTATTCCGCTGCGACCCAATTTGGGGGTGTTACAGATTGGTATCAAGAGCCAAGGTTATAGAGAACCAGGTCAAATGTTTTTGCTGGACTATAACCGTTTTCAAACATTGCATACACACAAAGGGGTTTATACGGGACATACATACGTGCATACACTAGTTGTTGCATTAGTTGGTTGGGCTAGATGCATTCATAATTGATATACGTGTTTATATGTTTATACGTATTTACCATCCCAGTTCTTTATATAATATAGTTATATAATGTTATTTCTGTTGTTTACAGCAGTTTTGTCGCTGATTCGCGTTACCTATACTTCTGTCCACTCTGAGGCACGATCTTGGAGTATCGTCTTGAGGAACCTTTCGAAGCAGGCTTGCCCGACAGTTGTTGGGTCAGGCACACTTCCTTTTTTGTTATGTACTGATCCCATGGAAAGCTAGAGGATTCAATGTACCAGTGTTCATTCTTGAGCTTGACACCTGAGGATTTAGTTCCTGCTGAGATTGAGGCATTATAGAGCCATAAATTACTAAGGTTGCTTCTGACACCTACACAGCCTATACTACCACCATCAATTCTACCCACACTTATTCGACCGCCACATATAGAGCAGCCATTAGCTAGAGGAGAGCTACAGCACACATCCATATATCCAGTCATACTTCCGCATGGACTGCCACCATTATTACTATTACCACTAACCTGCACCTTCCACTAACCGCTGAGCTGAACATTCCCGAGGCTAACACGCCACCTCGGAAGAGGCTACTACTTACTACTCCCTACACCGCTGGTTGAGGTGGGGAGAGCTCTACTGCTGTGGATGCTAGACGCCAGGATACTATGGCCTGTAGGGTCGTCATGTTTTGTAAACACTATGGCTACCAGGGTTCGAGATACTAAGAGGAGGACTATGGCCGCCGTAGAGGTGGTCAACCTGAGGGTCAGTTACCAGGCAGATGTTCGCAGGAGAGAGAGTTTGGGGTTTTATTCACGACATCAGGAGGCCCAGGAGGGACTGGGTGGGGCTATTTGTAAAGCTGAGATTGGAGTTAATGAGGAGAGAGAGGCTTGATTTAGAGTAAGAGAGATGAGAGCCCGTCACGGCCTTAGCTAGGCCTGAGCCTACAGCAGAGGCACTAGAGGCAAAGGAATTAAGTGTGTTGAGACTCAGGCGTATCCCCACGAGTTCCGGGCTGCATTAAGGGACTAAGATGATCGTGCTATTGAGATATTCATATGTACCCAGGCCTGGAGGATGTGGGAGAAGCTGTTGGACTCTTAAAGGAGCACTGGTAGTAGTGCCTAGGTTTACCTTTCTATCATATTGTAGCTATACTATATAGCCTGCTTAAGTTTTTATAGGTTAATCCCAGCTAGTCCATCCCTATAAAAAAGTCAAAAAAATATAATTCTTTTTTAGAAAAATTTCTTTTATCATATAGTTTATAGGAAAATTAGTTTTGCTTCCGTAGGGTTTAAATTACAAAATTTCATTTTTTAAAAGAACGGGATTCATTCCCGTTCACGTTTTTAGTATTTTCAAGCTCAAATCTCCTTCGTTTTTAGTCTAGTTTTCTTTGTTTTAGCTTTTTAGTCAATTAAGTCTTATAAAAAGTAAAAAGTTCATTTTAGGCTTAATTTTAATAATTTAGGGTTTTTAGGTCCCGTTTAGGATTCCCGTTTTGCGTTTTTAGTTAAAATTTACTTTTCCGTATTGATTTTTGTTGTTAGGTTTAATTGTCTCTTAATTTGCTCACTATTAGGATTTTAGAAAACAAATCATCTTCAAACCAATTCAAATCATTGTCCAAATAACAAACGTGGTCTCAATTTCATAAATCTTTAGGAAAATGACCCGGAAATCACTTACCGGTTAAAACGTATAGTATTTTTGTAAGATTTTTCCTACTACCTTTGTCCTCAAAGGTAGTTTTAGAATATGCTATACTTTGAATATTATTACGTATATTATTGACTAACATCAACAGCCACAATCCAGGAACAGGTGCTAGGAGAAACGAGCGAGCCACTCGTGAGTGCACTTACCCAGAATTCATGAAGTGTCAACCTCTAAATTTCAAAGGCACAGAAGGAGTTGTCGAATTGACTCAATGGATTAAGAAAATAGAAATTGTATTCCGCATAAGCAACTGTTCTGTGTAAAACCAAATCAAGTTCTCCACTTGTACTCTTCTAGGAAATGCTCTAACGTAGTGGAACTCCCACGTTAGGATTGTTGGTAATGACATTGCTTATGCAATGACCTGGACTGAATTAAAGAAGAAAATAACTGACAAGTACTGCCTAAGGACCGAGATTAAGAAACTCAAAGTTGAACTATGGGAATTGAAAGTGAAAGGTACCGATGTGATAGGGTACAACCAACATTTTTAGGAACTGGCACTGCTGTGTGGTAGAATGTTTCCTGAAGAATCTGACAACATTGAGAAATATGTTGGTGGCTTACCTGACATGATCCACGAAAGTGTAGTAGCATCCAAGCCTAAGACAATGCAAGAGGCAACTGAAATGGCAATCGAAGTGATGGATAAGAGAATCTACACTTTTGCTGACCATTAGACAGAGAGTAAAAGAAAGTTTGAGGACACCTCAAGGAACACTCATAAACCAATAACAAAACAAGAGGCAGAACACTAGTCGGGCCTACACTGAAAGGACTGGTGAGAAGAAGCCATACGGGGGATCTAAAACCCTATGCTCAAAATGCAATTATCACCATGATGGTCCATGTGATCCTAAATACCTCAATGCAACAAAGTTGGCCCCTTTTGCTCGTGGTGTAGAGTACGGAACATGTGTGAAATATTTATAAAATTAACCCTCATCTATATTGGACTTGCCACTTTAATTTATAACTTTTAATATATATATATATATATATATATATATATATATATATAAGTTATAATATTTATTTCATTTCATTTATATACATACACCACACATACATCTTTTTTCTCTCTATTTTCCGGCGCCGGATTCCGGCCACTGTCGCCGTCGCCGGCCGCCACTTTTTCGGCGAGTTTTCCGGCTGAGTCAAAAAAAAATGTTTCTCACCAACCGATCTATCTGATCCCCACCACCACGCGCCTCCACGCGCTGCCACCACCCCACCACAGCCCACCATCGCCATCACCCTCCCATCGTCAACACCATCATCGTCATCATCATCACCATCGCATCATCATCATCACAACCGCACCACCTCCACCCCGCTGTCACGCCACCATCCCCACCTCTATCTCACCCTCACCACCAGGGTGGGTTTCGTTTTACCAACACCACAAGGGTGCGTCCGTTTTTGTGGTTAACAGCAAGGGTGCGTATGGTTTTTAAACACACGGAAGGGTGCGTTTGGTTCGTCACATAATATGGTGCGTTGGTTTTGGTCTTGACAGCACCAACAAGGGTGCGTTGGGTTGTGGTTTGCACCACCAAGGGTGCATTTGGTTTTGTTCTCAACCGTAGGGTGCGGTTGGTTTTGCTAGAACCACCGTAGGGTGCGTTGGGTTTCATGGTTTGCACCAGTGGGGTGCGTTTGGTTTCATAAAACAACCAAAGGGTGCATTTGGATCTGAGTTAAGCACCAAGGGTGCGTTTGGCTGTGATAGAAACACCAAAATAGGTGTGTTTGGTTTGACAGAAATCAGTAAGGGTGCGTTTGGGTAGGCCGAAAACCGAATAGGGTGCATTTTGTGTAGCAGTTTCATCATAAGGGTGCGTTTGGTTTAACACAAAAATCACAAAGGGTGTGTTTGGCTGTGCAGAAACACCGAAAGGGTGCGTTTGGGTTAACAACAGTTAGGGTGCGTTTGGTTGTGCAGTTAGGGACGTTTAGTTGTGCAGTTAGGGGTGTTTGGTTGTGCAGTTAGGGGCGTTTGGTTTAAGAGAATCTGCCAAAAGGGGTGTTTGGTTTGGCAGAAACTACCAAAAGGGGTGTTTGGTTTAGCAGGAACGCGCTATTGAGAGCGTTTATCTTTTGGTGATAGCAACATATCAACCAACAGGTGAGTGTTTGGGTAGCATGGAACCCCAATCAAGGGTGTTTGAACAGCTAGGCACGATAGGGACGTTTGGTTTGGGCAGTCTAACACCATAAGGGTGTGTTGTGGATAGTTGGGCTTTTATTTTTTTCTTATGTTAGTTAAACACATAAGGGTGTGTATTTGGTTTGGCAGTTAACGCACCCATTAGGTGTGTTGTGTGTTTGTGTTTTAACTGTTTTTTTGGTTGTGTTAGTACAATATCCACATAGGGTTGCTTTTGGTTTTCTATGGCATATTATTTAGTTAGTTATTAACTTTTGTTTAATAATATGTACTATTAGTGTAAAACATGCGATGTTTTTTTAAACGATAGATTGGTTGAGTGATAAGGGAAACATTGTACTTTTGTTAAAAATGGGATAATGTCACATGATACGATTAAGGTCATGTTACGAGTTATCTAAATAATGTATTTACTTATTATTTGAGATACAAACTCTATCATCTTTGTTAAGGACGATATAATATGAGAATGTTTTATTTTATAGATATTTTAAATTAGTTAATTTCACATAATCGGCAACAATACAAAGTACAAATTTATAAAATTTTATTTATATAATCCCAGGCTTGACAATAATGTCACAACTTTGTGTTCTACGAATCGTTCATTTTAGATATACACCGATTACTTTAATTGGAACCTTAAAAATGTACGGATTACGTTTATGCAAGACAATCTTTTATTTATTATATAAATATTAGTGATTCCGAAAAGTTTGTCAAAAAATCTTGGTTTATATTATCTTACTCACACTTATTATTTATACTGTGCACGGTTTAGTATACTTTAAATTAATTTTTGTTTCTGGTCGTTATTATATAATTCATTCTATATGAATATATAATTCTTAAAAAAAATTTGTTATCTTTTCAATGGTAATTATATATGGAATATAGTTCATTATCTTTGTTATTATATATTCACGAAATTTTGGGAAAATTTTAGGAGGGAGTTGTTTTTCATTGAAAAGACAAGTTTTTGATAAAAGGTAATGTTTTAAAAACCAGGTCTTTAATCGACCCAGTCGAGTCACCGGGTTACCGGTTTGACCGCCGGGTCAACCCGGTCTTCCACAACAAAAAAATAATAAAATATTTCTAATGATACAAAAAGTTATATATATAAATCATGAATATTTAATATATTGTGCCTAAAAACCATATACTAATAAATATAACATGTAAAAAATAAAATTATGTCGCACGTATATGTAATTAACTTGCTTTATTTGTAAAAAATTATGAAAAAGAACAAAACCCGACCCGTTTTAGTTTGACCTGTTTTTCTGACCAAAAGTGGTTCAACCGGCCGGGTCAAACCGGGTTTCAAAAAACTGATAAAATGTTATTAGATTAAAATCATATATAAAACTAATATTTTAAATATAAATATTCGCTAAATGGACTCGACTTTGCTAGATATACAAGTCGTGTTAAATGGATGTGTCGAGATAATATTAATATACAAGTCATGGTAAACAGATGAGTCGAGTTGACATTAATATATAAGTCATGTTAAATGGATAAGTCAAGATAGTATTGATATACATGAAATGTTAAACGGATGAGTCGAGATGATATTAGTACACACGTGAGATGTTAAACGGGTGAGTTGAGATGGTATTGATATACAACTTATGTTAGACGAATGATTCGAGATGTTATTGTTGTACATGAGATGCTCAACGGGTGAGTCGATATGTTATCGTTGTACATGAGATTTTAAACGGATGAGTCAAGATGGTATCGTTATACAAGAGATGTTCAACGGAGGAGTCGAGAAGGTATCGTTATACATGATATGTTCAACGGATGAATCGAGATGGAATCGTTGTACATTAGATGTTCAACGGATGAGTTTAGATGCTATCATTATACATAAGATGTAGAACCCATGAATGACCGGTGATAATGGCTAACATGGGTCATGGGTCATGTGCATTGTGTTGTAGTATATAACACCACGTATTTTAGGGTCATTAACGTCATCAATAAATTCACTAAGTATTTTTAGTATTGTACGCGTTTGCTTTTAATCGTAATCGTTAAGTTAAATCGCGTAAGCTAAAAATGATCATTCAATGTAAACGGGCATCAAACAATTAAATGTTTACATCAAGCAAGTGTTATGTAATTATTTTGAGGATAATTATTAACTTTGTTCATTTTATTGTATTGGTTACGTAAATTGTTTACGTTTCGCGATAAAATTAAGCTTAGACATACCCGGAACCAGAAAAATAATTCTACGCTTCAACAAATAACCATTTTTATTTCCAATGACCAAATTTGGGGGTGTTAGCGTAGAATTATTTTTGTGGTTCCGGGTATGTCTAAGCTTAATTTTATCGCGAAACATAAACAATTTACTTAACCAATACAATAAAACGAACACAGTTTATAAAGCTTCACCACACTTATATAAATGGGACGCCCCATTTTAATAGAAGTAACCAAGACTTGCACATTTAAATTGCAAGTATACACTTCTAAAGTTATCTACACTTTCACATTTACATACAACTTATAACTTTCATAAAATGAAAGTAATACTTCCACATTTTGGCCAAGTAAATATCTAGTAACACTTCTCCTCTTTTTCATGGGATAATCCCTACTATTTGATGACAAAGGGACATAAGAATTAATTAGCTAGTAGATGTACATGTAAAGTTAGTAAGACTTATAAGCATGACTAGTGGTTTTGACCACTAGTCACCATCTTTTTCCCCATGTGAGCTGTCCCCCCCCCCCTTGACCACTTGACCATTTGGTCTTTGTATTTGCTAGCTAATGTTACTTATACTTGCACTCTTGAAAGATAAAAACACACAAGTCTTTTACTTAACCAAAAATCAAACAAACTCTCCCTCTTGGCTCTTACAAGGCCACGGCTCAAAAAGAAACCCAAGAACCATCCATAAAATTTTTATCTACCACATTTACATACACTCATACATCATATCTAAGATACCTCAAGGTGTTTTAAAGGTTTGATTAAACCTTTACAAGTATTGAAGCAAGAAAAAGGAAGATTAGGGTTTCTAGTTGGATTAGGGTTTTGAAAGCTTGTAAGCTTTGGTTTTGCATCTAAACAAGGGTTTAGATATTGTGGTCTACTACCTTACATCATCACAAGGTTATCTAAAAACTCTAATCACTTTACATTTATCATTTTATGTGTATATAAGTTCTTTATAGCAAAAATCACCATTTAGGACTTTTAAACATGTAAAAAGAGTTTTTACTTGTGATCATCATTTTGTACACTATTTCATATGTTATGTGATTGGTAATATCATGATATAATGGGATTATAAGTATTGTAACATGTTGGTTAAGTGTAAAAATGTATATGTATAAACTAGTAAGTAAAGTTACATAAGAAAGTTTATGATTTAATAGCCTTGTTAAGAACTTGTTAACTTGGACAAATGGACAAATGATGGACCTATGGACTATATAATATATATGACATAGCATATTAAGAGTTACAAAGGACTTGTGGTAAATTATGAAGTTAAAAAGTATATAAAAACAAAGTTATACAAATAAACTAAAAAAGATATTTAGGGACTGTTTTGGCATTAATTTTTAGGCATGTATTTTATATTTTATAAACATACTACATCTCATGACGATTCCAAAAAGGTAAGAAACTCGAAAAACCGATTATAACGAAAAATATACGTAGTTTACGAGTTTTACGATAATAAACGGAGTTTTAAAAGAATTTTTATAAAAACTTGTTATAAAAATTCTACAAACTGAAGGTTTAGTATTTTTATTAAATCGCACATATTTTTAGGATTCCAAAACAATAAGAAACGTAATTTTTCAATTAAAAACGAAGAAGTTATGAATTTTGCGAGTTTATATACTTAAAATGTATAAAATTACTTTTATAAAATTATTTTTATAAAAGTTACTGTTCATCTCAGGAACATTTGTTTTTTTTTTAAAGTTACTGCTCGAAAGAATTACTAAAAACGGAGCTAAAATGAATAAAATACGGCGTTTACGATAATTAAAGTTTATAAAAGTAATTTTATAAACTATGAACAGTAAAATTTACTATTCATCAGAAGACCCAAATGTATAAAATGTGATAACTTTGATACACCTTTAAATTATAAAGACGTGCTCGAAGGAATCGCTAAAATCGGGTTTAAAACGAATAAGTTATTACATTTACGGGTTTTACGACAACTAAAACTATAAAAATAACTTTATAACTGGTGTGAACAGTAAAAAGTACTGTTCACTAGAGGACATGAAATACAAAAATGTCATAATTTGATACGTCGTCTTAATACGAAAGCGTGAACATAAGAAACGCAAGAAACGGACTTGAAACGTAAAAGTTTTGTCATTTTTACCAAAAGTATATTTATAAACGTTTTAACTTTATAAATATGATTTCACTGAAACAATTAGATGGTGATTATCTATATAGAATTATATATGGTAGTAGTTACCCAATGTGATTAGTACTTATACGACCTATATTGGATTAGGTTGCACTCGATCATTACCGTGACGCATTTTCTGTGATATACTTGATATACGCTCACTCAAGGTGAGTTCATAGCCCCACGTTTTACATGATTTGTTTTATAAGTTTTTGGGGTGAGAAACATGCACTGTTTTATAATTGGACACAAGTGGATAAGTTTTACATTATGATTAGCAATTGCCTAAGTGGCGATAACCCTAGTTGAGCCCATTATCATGAACTATCAGTTACTGGATTGTGAGCGCGAATGTTATGAATAGATCTATTGGGATTGACATCCCCGTTCGGGTGATTAGCTATCACTGGGCAAATGAACGTATACCATGTCGAACATAGGATGTTGCGGGTTAGAACATCATCACGGGTAATGTAGGCCATTTATATGGTATTCATTTATGTCGAGCTTCAGTGTCATGAGCTTAGGGCAACGTAATTACATTTATATGATGTCTACATCTGTTGCATTATCATACACTTGGGAAATCTTGTGGTCCTACAATATACGATTTATCAAACCTATGAATTCACCAACATTATTGTTGACGTTTTAAAGCAATGTTTTTCAGGAGGTCAATAAGCACGAGGTGCAAGGGATACATTGGTGGTTTTGATTTGGATATCATGCATTAAAGATTTTGTCGCATTACATTTTGTATATCTGTTATGGGCTAGAAATCTTTGTATTTTGAACAAGTGAACAAGTGAAGCTTCTGGCTTATGTAACAAATACTTTGTTAAATCCAATGTATCGGTTTTAAACGACTTTTTAGTCGTTCTATATATATCTTGTGTTGTTGATCATTGAAGTAACACGCCCCGGACCCTTATTCCGCTGCGACCCAATTTGGGGGTGTTACAATATCACCCAACAACCCGAATCACCCGACCTGACATAACCCGACCCGAATACCACCTGAACCCGATAACCAGATTCTTTATTGGGTTGGGTTGCGGGCGAGTTTTTAAAAATCAGAACCCGACTCAACCAGACCTGACAAGACTAGATAACCCGACCCGATAACACCCCTACTTACAGCAAGAACATATTAATTGTAAAGCATGCTTAAGATAATGTATAGTTGGTGTTGGTGTTTGTCTGTTTTTAGTTAACAAGTATGAAACGCTTACATTAAGATTGATGTCCTTCCTAATTGAACGGTAATCACTTGTAAAATTTGAACCATCGCTCAACAGCAAGTCGAAAAATTGTTCAGCAGTGCACGAAAAACCATCCTGGACAAAATTTTAAAAATTATTATCAATACGATCAAAGAACGCACTCAAAGAAGAGTATTGAGTAGTTTTATACATTGTATTTGGCAGGGGCTACGCATATTGACACTGAAACGGGAAACATTTCTGGTCCTAATAAATCATGGATAAATGCAGGTCTACCAGCAACACATCATCCCCTTACGACATCAACTAACAATATCAGTAACACGTTCGGTTATGTTAGAGAATCTGTAAATCGATCGTCAGGTTAGGACTTGAGGCGAACACGCCCACTTGAACCATAAAGCAAGTATGAAAGGCTTTACATTTGTGCCAAACCAGCTAACGGTCACAACTCAGCAAATACAAGAACCACCTTATGACATTCGCGAGGCCAGTTGATCTACTGTGACTATAGTCTGTTGCAAGCAGTTTGATATTCAATGCTTTTGAGGTTTTAGTTTTGGGTTCTTGAGAGACCCGGTCGTTTTACATATCAATATATTTACAGCTTTCTACTGATGTATAGAAGTCTAGATAATCTACATAAGTATGTAACAAGTCACCGGATGTGTGGTCTGATATGCGTTTTTCACTTCACAATAGCTTTTAGTTTTGTTCTTGAATTGGTGCTAGTGGTAGGTCTGGGTACGTTAAAATACGCAAGGAGGTTTTTGATATTTTAAACGGGATTTGCCCTTATTAATGCAATAAATGTTATGGTGGGATGTTTCTAATTGTTAGTACTTTATCTTTTATTGTATTAGGTTATTTATATAACCAACTCCCACAAATAACATGAAAACATATGCTAATTTGACGAAATGAGCAATGCACCGTTATCTCAATTATACATGGCCTGATCAACTATGTAATAATTCTGAAGGACCAAGCCTGCTGAGAGTAGTCACCTTAAAAACTTCCTTTGTCAGAAGACATTTTCTTATTTATATCATTTATGCTTGCGTTATTTCATAAAATGTATCTATCACAAGGACCCAAACTAACAATCATAATAACTACGTAAAATCTTACACCATCTTACAATAAAGTGGACGTCATCTTACACCAAATCCTAAGCTAAGAAACCGAGACATATCACTAAGTTACCCTAGGACAATTCGCTATCAAATTTGCTCGCCAAAAGAGTTACGCCGATGTGAGGTGTAAGCCTTTAGAATTTCAAGTTGACAACAGAGTTATGCTTAAGGTATCACCTTAGAAAGGAGAAGTACGCTTTGGCAAACGGGGCAACTAACCCCTAGTATTTGGACCAAATCCAAGGTGATGGAAAAGGTTGGATCCGTTGCTTACAAGCTTGAGCTGCCTCAAGAGTTGAGCAGGGTTCATCATACGTTTCACGTATCCAACTTAAAGAAGTGCTATCCCGACGAACCATTAGCCGTTCCGTTTAATGGATTCCATATTGAGAACAA
This sequence comes from Tanacetum coccineum, assembly GCA_026074375.1. Taxonomy (NCBI): domain Eukaryota; kingdom Viridiplantae; phylum Streptophyta; class Magnoliopsida; order Asterales; family Asteraceae; genus Tanacetum; species Tanacetum coccineum. The sequence goes on from BQNB010050754.1 coordinate 24,063, forward strand.
GCTTCATTTTATCAAGGAACCCTCAGAAAAACATGGATCGAAAAGTCAAACGTTAAAACAAAGCCATAACCAAAATTGTCAAAGTTCGAGGGAACTCTGGGTTGGCCCTGAGTTTACATAGGAACGCAAGGATCAATTCCGAAAGAAATATCCACACCTCTTCATAAAGACCGCACCGTCGTCAAGTGCCGCGTCTTAAGCCTTGAGGACAAGGCTCACTTGAAAGGGGGGAGACAATAACACCCCATGTATTAGAGGTCAAGACGTCGTCCAAAAATTCAACTATCTATCTTTAGTATTGATAGCGTTTGCTTTTAAAAGCGTAAACGTCTAAGTTAGATCGCGTAATCTAAAAATGACCATTCAATGTAACCGGGCATCAAACAATTAAATGTGTACATCACAAGTTTAGTAATTATTTGAGATAGATTATTCATTTTGTTCAATTTCTTTGTATTGCGGTTTACGTAAAATTGTTACGTTTCGCGATAAAGTGCGTTTAGGGCATACCCCTAAAACTACATTAATTACTCTACTCTTTCAAACACATGCCTATTGATTTACTTTCCAATGATCAAAAAGTTATAAACTTACCCATGGTTTGTTAAATAGGACGCCCATGAACAAGACATAACCAAGACTTACACTGTTCATTGCAAGTATACACTTCTAAAGTTATCTACACTTTCACATTTACATACAACTTAAAACTTTCATAAAATGAAAGTAATACCTCCACATTTTGGCCAAGTAAATATCTAGTAACACAACCTTTGAATTCATGGGATCATGTCCACATTAGGAAGCATAGAAACATAAAACCAAACTAAGGAGTCTTGTCCAAGTATGATGACTCAAAAGACATAGGTACATACGATGGTTTTTGACCACTAGTCCCCCCTATAATTCCACCATGTCCGCCCCCTTTTTTGGTCTTTATGGTCTTTGTTTAACATACTAGGCTAACTCTTACACTTATAAGTCTTGCATTCTAAGAAGAGATAAACATATACACTTTCCAACCACTAACAAAAAAACAATCAATTTTCTCTCTTTTCTTTCTCTCTTATAACCCCACGGCTAAAAAACAAAAACAACCCCTTTTTTACACAATCCATAAGCTTTGCATTTTCTAAGACCAAAAAAGCACTCATAATCATTCCTATGATAACCAAGATGTTTATTGGAAAGGTTGATTAAGCATTTGCAAGGTTTAATCAAGTTATTGCAAGATTAGGGTTTCTATTTGGATTAGGGTTTCTTGGTTGTGAAAGCTAGGGTTTAAAGTCTAAACAAGGGTTTAGAGCATATATCTCATCATCATACATCACTCTAAGGTTATCTAAAAGCCCTTAACTTTTCATTTTCATGATTATATGTGTATATGATGTTTATATAGCAAAATCACCATTTAGGACTTTTAAACATGTAAAAAGAGATTTTTTTTTTGTTTTTTTTTTTTTTTTTTTTTTTTTTTTTTTTTTAACTTGTGATCATCATTTTGTACACTTTTTCATATGTTATGTGATTGGTAATATCATGATATAATGGGATTATAAGTATTGTAACATATTGGTTAAGTGTAAAAATATATATGTATAAACCTGTAGTTAAAAGTTACTTAAGGAAAGTTATTGATTTCATGTGATGATGTATGACTTGATACTCTTGATATCATGGACTAAATGTGACATATTGAACAAATGGACACTATTATATGTAAGACATAGTATAATTAAGAATATTGGAAGACTTGTGTTAGTTTCTAAATAAAAACGTCTATAAAAACAAAGTTATACATAAAACTAGAAAAAAGTTAATTAGGGCTGTTTTGGCACGAATTTTTAGGCATGGATTTTTATATTTTGATAACATACGACATCTCATTACGATTCAAAAGGTAAAAACTCGAAAAACCGATTTAGAAACGAAAAGATACATAGTTAACCCGAGTTTACCGATAATATACCGAGTTATAAAAGAATTTTATAAAAGCTTGTTTAATAAAAATTCTACAAACAAAAGGTTTGGTATTTTATTAATCACACAATATTTTTAGAATTCAAACAATAAGGAAACGTAAATTTCTCAATTAAAGAACGAAGAAGTTATGAATTACGCGAGTTTATATACTTAAAATGTATAAAAATACTTTTATAAAACTATTTTTATAAAAGTTACTGTTCATGGACAGAAACATTATTTTTGTAAACCTCATAAATAAATAGAACTTTCAATTACTAGGAACGTGCTCCGAAAGAATCTCTAAAAAACGACTATAACGAATAATTATGACATTTACGGGTTTTACGACAACTAAAACTATAAAAATAACTTTATAACTGGTGTGAACAGTAAAAAGTACTGTTCATACAGTAGAAAAAAATATGAAAAGTAATAATTCGATAACTCGTCATAATACGAAAGCGGAACATAAAGAAATTAGGAAACCGGGGCTAAAACGAAGAAATTGGCGTCGTTTTTACTATCGAACGATTTATAAACGTTTTACTTTATTAACATGAATTCACTAAAACGAAGAGATGGTGGGATTAGCTATATAAATATATACATGGTAGCAGTTTAACCCAATGCATTAGTACTTAATACGACCTATATTAGATTAGGTTCCATTTGATCATTATACCGTGACAACAAATTGTTCTGTGATATACTATGATATACGCTCACAATCAAGGTGAGTTCATAGCCCCACGTGTTATATTTAACCATGAATTTATAAAGTTTTTGGGGTGAGAAACATTTGCTTGTTTGACACATTGGACGCATTACTTAGAAAAAACTTACTGTGTTTGGATATTGCAACCATGCAATACTACTGTTTTTGATATTATATACCAGCAATACTTACTGTATTGGATATTGTGATACCATGGCAATACTTCTGTTTTGAATTTGTATACCATGCAACACTTACAGTTTTGAATATTGTAACCATGCAATACTTACTATTTTAGATATTGTAGACCATGCATACAACACACTAAACAAATGCGGATCCTACGCTCATGTAACAATTTCCAAACCTAGAATTCACCAACATTATAGTTGAAGTTTTAAAAGCATGTTTTCTCAGGAGTTCAATGAGGTACAAGACAAGAGATACATTGGTGGGTCCGTTATTTTTGGAAGTTCATTTGGCGTTAAAGATTTTGGTGCAATTACATTTGGAGGAACCTTTATTATGAACTGAACTTTGTATAAATATGGTTTACAATATCTAAAATAGTCAGTATTGCATGGTATACAATATTCAAAACAGTAAGTGTTGCATGGTATACAATATTCAAAACAGTAAGTATTGCATGGTATACAATATCCAAAACATAAACTGTGCATGGTATATAATATCAAGAAACATAAGTATTGCATGGTATGCAATATCCAAAACAGTAAGTATTTCAAAGTTACTTGCGTCCAATTGTAAAACAAAGCATGTTCTCACCCCAAAACTTATAAATCATTGTAAAATGTAAAACGTGGGGCTATGAACTCACCTTGAGTGAGCGTATATCAAGTATATCACAGAAAATGTGTCACGGGTAAAGGATCAAATGAGACCCTAATCCATATAAGGTCCGTATAAGTACTAATCACATTGGGTAACTACTACCATGTATATTTTTATATAGCTAATCACCATCTAATCGTTTTAGTGAAATCATGTTAATAAAGTTAAAACGTTTATAAATAGTTCGATAGTAAAAACGACGCAATTCGATCGTTTTAAGCCCGTTTTCCTACATTTCTTATGTTCACGCTTTCGTATTAAGACGAGTTATCAAATTATTACATTTTCATATTTTTTATCTACTGATGAACAGTACTTTTTACTATTCACACCAGTTATAAAGTTATTTTTATAGTTTAAGTTGTCGTAAAACCCGTAAATGTCATATTTTATTCGTTATAGCTCCGTTTTTAGCGATTCTTTCGAGCAAGATCTCATAATTAAAAGTTCTATTTATTTATGAGGTTGAACAAAAATAAATGTTTCTGTCTAGACATAACTTTTATAAAAAATAGTTTTATAAAAGTAATTTTTATAGGCATATTAGTCTATAAACCGCGTAATTCATAACTTTCTTCGTTTAATTGAAAATTTACGTTTCTTAGTGTGTTGTATGAACTCACCTTGAGTGAGCGTATATCAAATATATCACAGAAAATGCGTCACGGTAACGATCGAGTGCAACCTAATCCAAACGGACTTGAAACGTGAAAGTTATAACTCCGGTTATTATCGTAAAGCTCGTAAACTACGTATCTTTTTCGTTATTAATCCGTTTTTCAAGTTCCTTATATGCCCGGAATCGTCATGAGACGTAGTATGTTTATAAAATATAAAATCCATGCCTAAAATTTCATACCAAAATAGTCCCAAATATCCTTTTGAGTTTATTTGTATAACTTTGTTTTTATATACTTTTTAACTTCATAATTTATCACATGTCCTTTGTAACTCTTAATATACTATGTCATATATATTATATAGTCCATAGGTCCATCATTTGTCCATTTGTCCAATTGTCCAAGTTAACAAGTAGGCTATTAAATCAAAACATTCTTATGTAACTTTACTTACTAGTTTATACATATACACTTTTACACTTAACCAACATATTACAATACTTATAATCCCATTATATCATGATATTACCAATCACATAACATATGAAAAAAGTGTACAAAATCATAATCACAAGGAAAAATATGTCTTACATGTTTAAAAGTATCCCAATGGTGATTTTGCTATATAATAATCATGAAATGAAAAGTTAAGTGCTTTTAGATAACCTTATAGTGATGTATGATGATGAGATATATGCTCTAAACCCTTGTTTAGACTTTAAACCCTAGCTTTCACAACCAAGAAACCCTAATCCAAATAGAAACCCTAATCTTGCAATAACTTGATTAAACCTTGCGATTGCTTAACCAACCCTTCAAAACACCTTAGGTTATTATAGGAATGATGTGTGAATGCTTGTATGGTCTTAGAAAATTAAGCTATGGATTTGCTAAATGGGGTGTTTGATGTCGTGGCCTAAACTACTCTACGGGACAAATAACGAAGAATGAAAAAGACTAGACTGAAAACGGAGTTCGTTTGACCCAAAAACGAGTCAAAACAAAAAAACCGCACCCGACCCCGTTCTTTAAAAATAAAAAAGTTATAAAAATGACCCTACGAAAATTTTTATATTTTTCCTAAAAACTATATGACTAAATAAAATTTTCTAAAAAAGAAAAATATTTTTTGGATAATTTTTGTATTTTCTATGAATTTTTTAAACTTTAAACGAAA